>JAODAL010044500.1:0-32826 GCA_025379985.1 Phyllomedusa bahiana | reverse complement strand
AAGAAAAAAGTCTGTTAGAAACAACATTTTTTTTATAATAGGCCCTGTAGTATAGCTGCATGTCACCAGCAAAATGCCCCCAAAAATTCAAAGCATGACCCTTGAGCCACTTTGGACAATTGTAAAGA
Organism: Phyllomedusa bahiana; assembly: GCA_025379985.1. Classification (NCBI taxonomy): domain Eukaryota; kingdom Metazoa; phylum Chordata; class Amphibia; order Anura; family Hylidae; genus Phyllomedusa; species Phyllomedusa bahiana. The sequence continues at coordinate 32,698 of JAODAL010044500.1, read as the reverse complement.
ACAAATGTCTGTTAGAAACAAAAATTTTTTATAATAGGACCTGTAGTATAGCTGCATGTCACAGCAAAATGCCCACAAAAATTCAAAGCATGACTCTTTAGCCACTTTGGACAACTGTGAAGAACAAATGTCTGTTAGAAACAACATTTTTTTTAAAATAGGACCTGTAGTATAGCTGCATGTCACAGCAAAATGCCCGAAAAAATTCAAAGCATGCCCTTGAGCCACTTTGGACAATTGTGAAGAACAAATGTCTGTTAGAAACAACATTTTTTTATAATAGGACCTGTAGTATAGCTGCAGTCACAGCAAAATTTTCCCCAAAAATTAAAAGCATGACTCTTGAGCCATTTGGACAATTGTGAAGAACAAATGTCTGTTAGAAACAACATTTTTTTTATAATAGGACCTGTAGTAAGCTGCATGTCACAGCAAAATGCCCCCAAGAATTCAAAGCATGCCCCTTGAGCCACTTGGACAATTGTGAAGAACAAATGTCTGTTAGAAACAAAAATTTTTCGAATAGGACCTGTAGTTATAGCTGCATGTCACAGCAAAATGCCCACAAAAATTCAAAGCAGACTCTTTACCCACTTTGGACAACTGTGAAGAACAAATGTCTGTTAGAAACAACATTTTTTTTAAAAATAGGACCTGTAAATAGCTGCATGTCACAGAAAAAAATGCCCGAAAAAAAATTCAAAGCATGACCCTTGAGCCACTTTGGAACAATTGTGAAGAACAAATGTCTGTTAGAAACAACATTTTTTTATAATAGGCCCTGTAGTATAGCTGCATGTCACAGAAAAAATTTCCCAAAAAATTTCCAAGCAGACCTTGAGCCACTTTGGAAAATTTTGTGAAGAACAAATGTCTGTTAGAAACAACATTTTTTTTATAATAGGCCCTGTAGTATAGCTGCATGTCACAGCAAAATGCCCGAAAAAATTCAAAGAAATGCCCTTGAGCCACTTTGGACAATTGTGAAGAAAAATGTCTGTTAAAAAACAACTTTTTTTTATAATAGGCCCTTTTAGTATAGCTGCATGTGACAGCAAAATGCCCCAAAAATCAAAGCATGACCTTGACCCACTTTGGACAATTGTGAAGAAAAAATGTCTGTTATAAACAACAATTTTTTTTTAATAGGACCTGTAGTATAAGCTGCATGTACAGCAAAATGCCCCAAAAATTCAAAGCATGCCCCTTTGAGCCACTTTGGGTTTCAATTGTAAAGAACAAATGTCTGTGAGAACCAACATTTTTTTATAATCGGACCTGGAGTATTGCTGCATTTCAAAGCAGCATAACCCAAAAAATTATAAAAATGACTTCTCAGCCACTGTTAAAAATTGTGAGGGAGAAGTGCCACTTAGAAGCCACATTTCTGTACCATAGGACCATGATTATTGCTGTATCTCACAGCAACATGACCGCAAAAAATTATAAATATGACTTCTCAGCCACTATTAAAAATTGTGAGGGAGAAATGCCACTTAAAAGCCACATTTCTGTTCCAAAGGACCATAATTATAGCTGTATCTCACAGCAACATGACCTAAAAAAACCATTGAAAATGCGAAAAATTCTAAAGATAAAGTGAGTAAATGGAATACGGTTTTTGTCCATGAAACCTTGGTGTCTTTTACAGTCTCCACACCCCCCAAAAACCAGCAAAGTGATCTTTTTGGAACTGAGAAAAAAAATTGCAGAGAGAAATGATCATTTTAAAAAAAAGTTTTCAAGAGGACCATTTCTGTTTGAAGAGGAAGGTGAAGTAGACCGGCAACTAACCGGTGACCTCGGCAATTGGGGCCACAACATCATCAGAGTTCCATGCCTGATTCATCTTGATGAATGTCAAACGATCAACGTTATCTGTGGAAAGCCGGATAAGTTTGTCTGTAATGACTCCTCCAGCTGTGCTGAAGTTCCGCTCAGATATGACGCTGGCTGCTGGGCAGGACAACACCTCTATGGCGTGGCAAGCGAGCTCGGGCAATTCATCCATTTTGGATACCCAGAAGTCGATTGGGTCCGGAACACGTCCAAAAACATCAGTGTTGAGACACGGATAGTCATGTACCATGATCTTAAGCTGGTCTCTGTGTGTTGTATGTGTGCCCTGCATTACATGCGTTGGTGAGGTGGTAAATAAAGATTCCCAAAGAGGTCACCATTAGGCTTCTGCCACATTGCCTGTTTGCTGCTTGCCGCTACGGCTACTTGGCACTCTACTGCTGTCACGTCGCTGACTTTGTTCCACCGTGACATTTGAAGAACGTGAAGCAGACGAAACAGATGTCTCCAGTTGATCAATCAGCAAGGTCTTCATTTTCTGCATTTTACTCTCTATTTGGGTGGGTGGAAGGAAAGTTCTGAGTTTTGTTTTGTACCGGGGGTCCAGGAGGCTGGCCACCCAGTAAAATGTTGTTCATTTTGATGGCCTTAATGCGGGATCATGTTTGGGGGAAAAAGGAGCTTTCCAAGCACTCATGTGAGAGATGGAGCCTTGATTTCCAAGCCTCTGGGTCGAGGGGCACTAGCAAACTGATCTTCCTCATTTTTCTCCTCGCCTCAAATTCACGCCAACCCCTTTCCAAGGCAGGGACGTCGGTAACGTCGGTGTCTAGGAATACCTCCTCCTCCTCCTCCTCCGCTTCCTCCGGCACCAGCTTCAACACAGCCTGACTTTGCCTGAGATGATGCACCCTGAGAGCTGATGCGCCACCTTTTCACTAGCTCTGGACCCGAACCACTGCCTAATGAAGACCGATGAAATTGTGAAACTGTCGGGCCTTGTGGATATGACGGAGAGAAAGGCTCCGTGTTTTGCATCTGTGTCCATCTCCGCCTCCGTCGCTGGCGGGCCTGTTGTTCAGAGTGTCCAACGAATCGTTCCAGAAAATAAGATCACCACAATGCTCATGCTGACAAGGGCAAATTTTCCGCACTGACCATTTTGGTGGCTTCTTTCAAAAACTGGCAAGGATGGTGCAGAGCTCTTTCACCTGCCTCCACTCTCGATGGCTCAACACCCCGAGGTCCGCACCGCTGCTTGTCAGGCCATGTGTCACTTGTACTGCGTAATGGATTGCGCTGCTGCCACAATCGCTGGAGCATGTGGGGGTGGAATTCCAGCGTTTTTGCCACGTCAACAAGAGACGGTTGGGCGGGGTGGCCGAGCTGATGCGCAACGCAGCCAGGCGGGACGAAGCGGGTGCGAACGGCGGAAGTGCGAACTTAGACTTCGAGCCTTCCTCAACAGGCAGGGCCAGACCCGGTACTCTTTAGAAATTTCTGGACGACAGGTTCATGACATGTGCCAGGCAAGGGATGTGCTCCAGCCTACCGATCTTAAGGACGGCCAGCAGATTTCGCCCGTTATCGCACACCACCTTGCCTGGCAAAAAGGTTTTTGTCAACCAGCCAGCGCTCGGTTCTGTTGCGGAGAGCCGTCCACAGCTCCTGACCTGTGTGTGGACGGGCTCCAAGACAGATTAATTTTCAACCGGCCTGGTTTCTATAGGCACGTGATCCACCAAGAGGACCTTGGGGGAAAGAACCCTGCACCATCCCTGCGGGTTTTTAAGAGTGGTGCGCCAAGCCTGAGAGCCACCGTCACCCCAGAGACATCCACCAGCTCACCCAGTGAGCTGTCACAAGGGGATTTTAGCGCCTTGGCCATGCTTAAATAGTCCATGTGTCGGTGGTCAGATGGACTTTTCCGGCCACAGATGCAGACAACACGCTTGAAATTTTAGATGACACGTGACTGGCCAGGGCAGGGACGGCTTTTCTGGCAAAGAAATGCCTGGCTCGGCATCTGGTATTGGGGCAGGCCCAAAGGGGCCCTGCGTGGCGAACCATCTGTGTCCACCAGACGGAAAGGCAACATTTCCAAGGCCCAAAAAGCCTGGCAATGCCGACTTCAGGCTTTGGCTTTGGGGATGGTTTGGGTTAAAGTGTTTCTTCTGCTCCCCAACCTGGAAGACAGAAGGCTGGCTGCTAGACTGGCCGCTGTAAAGGTGTGCAGGTCATCAAACTGGCGGGAGGAGAAGGGGTAGAAAGGGTCTCTGGTGGTGCTGGTGGTACTCGGGCGATGGTGGAGGCCCGAAGCGGAAGCTGATCCCTGATCATGACTCTAGAGACATGGGCAGCTGAGGAACGCTTGGTGGTGGCGGAGGAGGAGGAGGAGGGGGAGACAGAGGGTAGACAGTGGTGGAGGCCCGGAATCGGTCGGGCCTTTTTTGGCCAAGTGTTGCCTCCATTTGAACTTCCATGCATTCGCTGCATGTGACTAGACATGTTGGGGGTGGTTAACCACCTAAGTGGGTTTTCCTCTACTTATGGTTTTCGGCAAAGGCGGCATATGACATCGCTGGGTGATTCAGAGGCTTGCTCAAAGAAGGCCCAGGCTTGAGGGGGTCCCGGGCCTTTTTTAAAGACGAAAAGCGTGGGGGGGGGTTTGCGCTGACCGTGGCTGGCGGAACTATCAGCGGACTTCTGCGACCGCCCTCCCCCCTTTTTGAGGGGGAAACCCTTACTGAAAACCCCCCTCGTCCCCCTCGCCGTGTAAAGGGTTCGCAAGCAAATTTGCTGAAAAAGCCCACGTTGGACCCGCAATGTGAAATCACACACAGGTGTTTGGTCGCCCTGACATTCTTCACCGGACTGCAGGCACAACACGAGGATGCAAGGCCGACTCCCGACCCCCTTGGGATTTTTGCCGATTGAGGCTTCCTTCTCCTCCTTGATGGCTCGTAACTGGGGTCAGAGCAAAAAAATCATCCTTTTTTGGCCTCTTGATCTTTTAACTGCTTTTGCCCCAACCGCATTTTGTATCAAAGGGGTCTTCAAAAATGGATTATCCACAGTGGTGGGTACCGAGTTGACATTTGGTGCTTCTTTTGGCGGATGGATGGCTGTGACAAATTTTGTGGCCGTGACGGGGAGGCGAGGAGGTAAGATGCTGGTGCAGGTTGTTAACCCACGGGAAGGGAAGATTGCGCCTGTTCGTTTCTGGATTCACAGGGCCCTGCCCCCCGATACAGCCTGAGGTCCGCAACTGCGATCCGGGCATGGTGTTTCCCAGCCACGGAAGGAGCACCTTCTTGACCTTCCCCCTGTTCTACCCCCCCTTTTCTCGCTTACCCCCCTGTTTTTCCCCCTGTTCAAAATAAAAAATTTGAGGAAGGTATGGAATAGTTTTTTAAAATCTCTTTTAAAGACGGCAAATACACTATTTCAATCCCCAAATCAAAAAAAAATCGCTGGATTCAAATTTTAAATGCAAATTAATCTATCAACAAAATTGACTGACCCAAAATGAAAAAACCTGTCTGAAATGTTGGGTATTTAAAAAGGGATTTTTTTGGCACCTTTCAATTTACCGTGGTGACTCAAAATTGCTGTATTCAAATTTAACTGCAAAGTAGATCTATCAAAAAAGCTGGCCTGCACCAAAGTGAAAAAAAACAAGTATCTTTAAAAGTATTGGATAATAAAGGTTTTTTTGGGGACCCCTTTTTATTCACCCGTGGTGACTCAAAAATTTCTGTATTCAAAAATTAACGCAAAATAGTTAACAACAAAGGGCCTGCGCCAAAATGAAAAAACAGTTCTGAGGGTATTTGGATAATAAAAGGTAATTTTTGGGACCCCTTTTATTACCTGTGGGACTACAAAATTTTTGTTTCAATTTAAGTGAAGGTGCCTAATAACAAAGCGAGTCGCAAAGTGAAAAAAAAAAAGTTCTGCAATGTATTCGGGTAATAAAAGGTTTTTTTGTCACCCTTTTAATTCACCTTTGGTGACTACAAAATTGCTGTATTCACATTTTAAATGCAAGGGGGCTCAATGAAACAAAGCTGTATGCGCAAAAATGAAAAAAACACGTTCTGTAAGATTCGGTAAAAAAAAGTTATTTTTGGACCTATCAACCTGTGCTGACTACAAAATTGGGATTTTAAATTTTAAATGCAAGGTGGCTATATCAAACAAGGGAAGGGCAAAACTGAAAAAGGGCACCATCGAAAAGTTATGTAAAAAAGTGGATTTTTTCACCTAACAAAAACCCGCAGTTACTAGAAAAGATTTATCCTAATATAAGTTTAGGGGGAGGGCCCCAAAATCCGGAAAAATTTTAATAGAAACTGTTAAAAATAAAACTATTGCAGTGCAAGTCTAATAAGGGCCCCTTTTTAATCCCCAGGGTCGGGGGCCCCAAACCTTTCGCTAGTTTTCCAGGGGTATCGCCTGTTTTTGGGTGGGGGCCGGGGCGCGCTCAAAACTTTACAATGTAAAGTCCACCCCCCCCCTTTCCGGGCCGGGTGTTTTAAAGGGCAGTGCGGTTTCCCGAGGCGCAGTGCGGCCCCTGGCCCTATGATTCGTGGGCAAAAAATTTAGCGCACCCATTTTAGGGGGGGAAAAATTTCCCCTTGCGCCTCGCCAGTGGGGTTTTGGGCCCCCGGGTACGGGGCCCATGGGCGCATTGCGGGACTTAGGCGCCGTCCCGGGACTGCGCCGAAAAACTTTTCCGATGCGAGACGGGCTGGAACAGCGAAAAAATCTTTCCCAACACGTGGGTTGCAAAGTTTGAATCCAAAAATCCCCTTTATAAAGGCTTTTTTCAACATTCTCGGGAAAAAGCTGAAAACCAAAAAAAATAAAAATAAAAAAAACAAAATCATTTTCCCAATTATCCAAAAATTAAAAGGAATTAGGATTTTGGGGAAATTGCGGGAAATAAGAATTCCCAAATCAAAAAGCAAAATCTGATTGGTCGGCAAAAAACCGGGGCCAATCAGAATGGGAAAGCGACGTAAAACCTTTAAAAAACCTAGGGGGAAGTGAAGACCAATCAGAATCCCCCGGGGGATGGGTTTCAAAAACAAAAAAATCGGGAAAAGAGCTGTTTGGGTTTTAACCCTCCCGGGGGATTTTGGGCTAGCTCACCCAATCAAAAGGAGCGACAGAGAAACCCATTCGGGCCTATGGAGAAATTTTTGGACCAATCAAAATTAGGAGCAAAACAAAAGACCCATTTTAGTCTATGGAAAAATTTTTTTAAAACCAATCAAAATCGACGGGGGGGATAATTAAAAATACAGAAAAAAGAACAAAAAAAAAGAGCTGTTTGGCTGATTTTAGTGGGTGCTGGCTTTTCCCCGCGAATCAGAGCTTTTGAGCTACTTCCCCCTTATAGTCTAGGGAGAGATGGGCACTCAAAAATTTTCTCGGCGCCAGCCCCGGCGGGCCATGAGGAAAAAAAACAAAAAATTCATTTTTTATTAAGTGTCCAAACATTTTCGATAAAAGAGCCAAACCCCTTTTTTTAAAAATAAAGCATTTAAAAAAAAACCCAAAACAACGCGTTTTTTGCCAAATCCCGGCGCACATGGGGAATTTTGCAATAGAGGGAATTGCCGGGAAATTACTTAAATTCAAATTGTTTAAGCATTTGATTGGTGGGCAAAAACCGGGCCAACCCAGAATGGAAACCCGGACAATGTCCCCCCTTAAAACCCTATGGAGGGAATTGCCCCAATCAAATTTGGGGAGCAAAAAGGGTCCCATTTTACCCAAGGGAAAAAAATTTTGCCCAAAACATATTCCAAGGGGGGACGGGTTTCCAAAATCCATTTAAAAAATGCAAAAAACGAGTAAATTGGGTTTGGAAGGGGGGGGCCGTCCGTTTAGAAATTTCAGAGCGGGGAGGCTATTTTCTCTTTAAATTTTTCAAAGGGAAAAAGGAAAATTTGAGCCGCTCTGTGTTTGGGCAAAATTTAAAAAAGGGGCCCCGTTTTTTTGGACCAAGGGGAGAGCGATCGACCCCTCCTATGGGTTTTCAAATGCAATCTGAAATAAAACTGTACATGCCGAAACCCAAATTTTTAAGACTACAAAAGTGGTCCGATGTGTATAAAAAAGGGAGGATAAAAAAGGGGGGGAAAAAAAAAATTTTTAAACCAAAAAAACCCATTTTTTTTTTCTTTTTTTTCTTTTGCACCCAAAACTTTTGATCCGGGGCAAACCCGAAAATAAAAAATAAACATGTTTTTAAGGGTTTTCATTTTTTTTTTTCGTTACCCCCATTTTATCATTCTTTTTTATATCCACCAGGGGGGGACCACTTTTTGTAGTTTTAAAATTTTTAAATTTTGGGCCCAGTAAGTTTTTAGTTAAAGTTTGCATTAAAAAAACCCTTTGGGAGCTTCGCTCGCTCCCCCCATTGGCCACAATAACGGCCCCCTCAAAATTTCTTTTTCCCCAAAGAACCCTATGAGAAAGAAAGCTCCCCACTAGTTCACCCAAAACAGCTTTTTTTCTGCCCTTTTCTGTTTTATTGAATTACCCCGGCCAGGGATTTTTTTTGGTCTAAACTTCTCCATAACAATTTAAAGGGGTTTCTTTGTCGCTCCTATTCGATTGGCCGGTAGCCAACCCCCCCCGCCTGGGCTCGGGCCCAATCAGCTCTTTTCTGTTTTTTTACTGTATTTTGAATTATCCCGCGGGGAAATTCTGTTTGGGTTTCCCCTTTTCCCCATGGGTTTTTAAATGGTTCACGGGGCGCCCTCCTATTTAAATTGGGGTTTTTATCCCGCCAATTAAAGAATGGGTTTTCCCCAGAATTTGAATTACGGATTTCCCGGAAATTTTTACAAATCAAAATTTCCCTTTGGATTTTTCGCCGTTTCAAGATTTTTGGAAAAGTGTTTTTTTTTTTTTTAAAAGGTTTATTTTGTTAGGGTTCAGCTCTTTTCGTGACAATGTTTTCCCCCCTTTATAAAGGCGTTTTTTTTTTTCGGAATCAAACTCCTGCTGCACGGGGGCGGAACCCGCCGAGTTTCCCTTGGTCGGATCTTTCATTTTTTTTTTCCCTCGCATGTTGGGGGAATCCTCTTCACTTTCCCTCTGTCGGGAATTTAGCCCCAAAAAAACCCTTTGGCCCTGCCTTTTCGGAGCTTTTTTGAGCGTTTCCCACGGGCGCCCCGTTTTTGCCGACTCCCCTTTCATACATGCCTCGGATTTTTTTGGAGGCCCGCGTCCCGCCCCGGGACGCCTTCAGCCCGCCCACACCCCACCCGCCCACCTGCCCGCCCTTCATGCGGGGCGCAGCTGAAAGTGGCGAACACTGCGCCTAACATCCGCCTCCCTGTGTCCGACAGCGGATCAGGCCTGGGAGCCCGCAAGTATACACCAGTAAACAGGCGAAAAGCCCGTTCATCAACATGTTGGCCCTAATCCTTGGTGAACCTTTTATCCCAGTATGCTATTATAGAGCTTGTCTGTGTTCGCCTGCGGGGACCCACCCCTGCTCCCCCCCGGTGACTTTTACAGTGGGTTATATCGAGATGCTCCTTTAAAATTCTCTACCTACTACATAAACATCTTCCAATCTCTGATCTAACCTAATTGTACGTGATCACAGCTAACATCTAGAATATGTAGAGCATTCTCCCGGAGCTTGAGGAGCTTTCTCTGTGAGAATAATAATTTTGCTGAGCTTTCGACACAGCAAGAGCGCACGTCCCTTACGCTATAACGCTGAGAGACACTGATCAAGAACAGGAAGGGCTGTTCTAAATGTAAACGAGGTCAATGTGATTTTTCCAGCCAATCGCAACCATATTCACATCCCAGTCATGACATCGCGACACAACATCTCACCCTGCTCTTATTCGTAGCTGATTTCTGGCCCAGCCAAAAATTACATGAAGTGGCCGAAAATGGCGCGATATTAAATAGATGATGCACCAGATTTTAACCTAAATTATCGCATGATCTAAAAATATTACGATCAACATAAAAACTGTGCCGATTTCAACTGGTTGTTCAGATAATATCGCTCACACTAGTTTATAATTGGTTCAATGGTCGCTCCTATTCTGATTGGCCCCGGTTTATGCCGACCAATGAGAATAGCTTCAGATTTGAATTACTGTATTTTCCCCTAATTTAAATATCTAATTCTTGAATCTAGTGAATAGGAAAGTGATTTTGTTTTATGTATTTTATTTTTAAGGTTCAGCTCTTTTTCTGAGAATGTTTAACGCCTTTATAAAGGCGATTTTTGATTCATACTCCGCACCGACATGTGGAATGATTTCTTCGCTGTTCTTCCAGCACCTGTCCCTCCGCATCGGAAACAGATGTTTCGGTCGCAGTCCCGCCGCACTGCGCCCATGTCCCGCACTGGTGCCCACACACTGCGAGGTGCAGGGAATTTTCCCCTCATGTACGAGTGCACCACCACGGACGGCGAATCTTCGGCGCAGCGCGCCCTGCGCCTCAGTCCTCCGCACTGCGCCAAACCGCACTGGCGAGGGCGGCAGACTTTCCCCACATGTTATGAACCGCACAACCTCCCTTCGGCGAATCTCATCGCAGCGCCGCACTGCGCCTAAGTCCCGCACTGTGCCTAACACAGCGCTGGTGAGCGCGCGGCGGAACTTTACATAGGATGAATGAGCGCGGACCCCGGCCCCGACATAAATCAGACGCAGATTTCGCCTGAAAACTAGCGGAAAAGCACGCCCCGACCCAGCGAGCTTCATACATGTCGCCCTTTGTGTAAATCAAGCCTTATGGATATATTGAACCCTATAAATAACACTTGTAGGGAAGAAAATCAAGTTAATACATCATCCATACCTCAGTGTCACATACGGGTACTATACAGCAGCAAAAGAACTGTGTATACCTTCATATACCTGTATCTGTCACATACATGGGGGCTGTTAATCCAAAATGTTTAATAATCCAGCTATTGATTTCCATCCATGATGGATTAAAGGATCCAAAATTAGTTTCATGACTGTATGGCAATGTACTGAATCTCTCCATAACAAAGTATTTATACTTTCTTTAATAGGCAATAAAGAGTTTGAAATAGTATCTTTATTACCATGCAATGATGAACACACGGCTAAGTATTTCTAAATCTGTCAAACTATTGATGATGGACCTAAATTTTCATTTTTGACTTTACTGCACTATTATAAAACTGAATCATCTCTAATAGTTTATCTAAATATGACCTCTTTAAAATATAATTAGGTTAATTTTTTTTCATTATTTCTGTCATCTAACAAAAAATTCTGGTAGCAGTTTTTAGAGTTCAATCATTATTAGACTAATTAGTATTCATGAAAATATCAGTGCATGGAATGTTCATTTGGAATTAATTGGAGATTCTATGTAGTGCCCAGCGATGCCTTGGGAATTTAACCCTATGACTCCAACAGCAAAAAATGTAATGCTTTTAAATAGCCATAAATAAAGAGTTCAAATATGGGACTATTGGGGCCCTCAACTTAACCTGTACCTGATGAGACCTAGTTCTAAAATCAGAAAGAAACAGCAGCACCATGGTTCACTGATATATGCTTTAACTGGATTTGTGTAATCACAAAGATATCCAATAAATAATTTGGTTTTAACATATATTTCTCAGAGACAGAGTATATGAAGATCAGAAATCCAACATCCCATCCTTCAGAGAGCCGCTAAGAGCAACTTCTGCTCTCGAGAACCCATCCTGTACATGTTTTACTAGGTGAACTATACCAGTGAACTATTAGGACCCTCAATTTAACTTGCATCTGCTGAGACCTAATCTCTAAAATTTGGAATAGACACAGAACCATGGTTGACTGGTATATATGCTACTACTGGACTTGCGTAACCACAAAGACATCACATAAATATTTTGGCTATACCCTATATTCAACAGGAATAGTTGTAGTATATGAAGGTCAGATGACCCCTCTGCAGGAACCACAGGGAGCTGCTAAGAGCAACTCCAGCTTTGGAGAATCTGACCTGTACATGTGTCATAAGGTAAGCCATTCATTTAGTCACCAGGGACAAAGGGGTAACCTGTTGCTCCTAGTTCCCAAAGAAAAATATATAATCGTGCTCTCATCTACCATGTGCCATGTATTATACTGGTGTCTGCTTACAAATATAGCAAAGATAAACTTGATAGATAATACACCATGATATCACGGCATAGTAAGCTATATAACAAACAAAGCTGTGTTATCACAGTCAAGTAAAACTTTGTAACATCTTCATGTGACAGAGTCCTTTAAAGTTCTCCTCCTCCACCCTCCAGGCACCAAGACCCAGGTCTGAGTACTACTTCTGTACCACCTAGTGTTGCACCATGGCCGGGAGCTGTATAATTTCCATGGGGGTGGCTGTCAATAGAACAGAGGTTGTTTTCATCAGCAAAATTTATAAACCAATCTGTCCTTTTTGGATACAAAAATAATTTTATACTGGGCTGGTGTTTAAGAATTTTTTATGTATTTAAAGACTGACTAATAATGCTGAATTGGGGTTAGAAATGCTTCAGGGTATTAATATTAACTATGTAAACAACAGGCAATTCTTTAGAGGGCAAAGGGAACTTGTCTCCTATTTTCAAAGGATATGCTTTACTCAGTCAAAACTAATTAGCTACGATTTTCACATAAGGAATAAAAAATAATAATCACATTTGCTTCAAACATGTAAAACAGCTTCTAAACGCATACTTGCTTTTCCAGAGACAATTTTAGGCATATTACCAAGTTTTTAAATATGAACAAATTTATACCCAAGATTATTTTATCATACAACACACATGAAAGGAGATGGTTGTGTTAATAATGAGAAAATGTTTTTATATCAAGTATGGAAATAGAAATTTCTTGTTTAAGCGATGCAGTTTGTTTTGTGAACGTGCTAAGTGCTAAATTTTGATCACTTCTATTACCATAATGATCTTATTCATGGCAACATTGAATAATATTGAATTTCTTAAATTATCCCAACTTTTGTTATAAAGCACCAATTTGCAGAATGGTTTTTTAAAATTACCGGGGGCCGAAATGTTTTTTTAGTTTTTTTTGGGCTAAAATGATTTAAACATTTTTAAAGCATTTAAAACCGGGAAAGGGTTTTTTGGAAAAATTAAACAAGGGTGTAAAAATTTTTAAGGTTGGATTTTGTTCCTCAAAATTTCAATAGGGAGTAAACTTCCATTAATATAATAATCATATTCTTAAACTCCACCAATGAAGTAATAAAGGTGGTCTTCTACTTTTAACAAGTAAGGATACACTAAAAAGGGGAATATCCCTTTTTTTGTTTTACTATTTTAAAGGGGTTACACCCAAAAATATTGAGTTTTGGGGCCCTTTGCTCATGACAGTGTGCTGTTTGTTCATGCCCAAAAGTGCCAAAAAAATTGGGTTTAACAGCTTTTAATTTTTTAAAAACAGATATGTAAAAGATAAACTTTAAAAGGGGGTTTTCCACAAAGGCTTTTCATCCTTGGTTTGTCCTTTTCAGCTTTCTTTTTGCTAAAAAAGAGGGCATGTATAAATTTGGTTTTTAAAATGCATATCAATTTAAACCCCGGTTTAACTCACCCATGCCTTTCATCACATCTATAAAAACAAATGTCTTTTTGTGAAAGAGCGTGAGTAGCTACAATGTAGCTGGTGGCATCCCAAAATTTTCCTTTCCAACATTGGGGTTTTTTGGTTTGAATTTTTGCATGGATTTTTTTGCCCTAAATTCCCAAAAGCCGATTTAGGTTTCTTTCTTTTTTTTTATTTGGGGCACTGTTTTTAAAAAATTTTAACTAAGGAGCACAGGGGGACAGAATTAAATTGACGGCACCGGGGGTTTATAACTCCGCTAAACAATGGGGGAGTGTGGATTAATAGAGCGGGCGGGGGGGACGAAAAAAAAGCTGCGAGAGGAGTTTTTGAGTTTTGACAGGGGGCACCCCAGGAAAAAAGGGGAAAAAAGCTGAAACCCTAAGATCTTTAAGGTAGCTGTTTAAAAAAAAAAAATGCAAACAGAATTTTTAAAAATTTAGGAATGGTGAATTTTTTAAAAATTTAATTTGCAAGCTTCCCACATCAATTTTACTTTGTGGAAAAACTCCCTTAAGAAGTCCATCTGCCATTTCAGTTACCAAAAATATCAGATTATTCAGTTATACTTTTCATACTGGCAATATAAATTGCATTACTCTCTCATATCACAGTAAAATTTTTGGGCATTTAAATTTTAAATATTCAAAAATTTTAATCGTAGAGGCCCAAAACTTTTAGGGTCCCCAATGTTATAAAAAACAAGAACATATTAAAATAAAAAATGGGGTAAAGTGAAACCATCTAAAAACAGAAGGGGGAAAAAATTCATAAAGTTTTTTTTAAAAAAACTTTAAATTTTTGGGTTTTTGGGGTTTACAAAATAAAATTTTTTTTTTGAAATTTCCCCAGCTATAAAAATGGAGGGGTGGTGTGCTTTGCAAGACTTTTTTTCCATTACTTAAAGGAGAGAAACACCCAAGCACATTTATTCGGCTCTACTTGGAATTCCCAGCCACAGCGAATGGAGACTTGGGTGTGCATGCAAGACTCTTTCCATTAAATTTAAAGTGTGGGGGTACAGCTAAGCAGGGCTTTTAGGCCCCATTTGGGAAAATTTCTCAGCCACAGCAAATGGAGAAGTTCCAGGGACATTTAAGCACACCTCTTCCTTGGCTATGGCCAAAATGAGACCCAACTCTTCTGTCTATACAAAAATGCCACAAAAGTCTGAGATGGAAATACTCCAGTAAGTCTTTTTTTCACAATCTTGCACTGGAAATCTAATAGATTTTCTTTCCTTCACTAATAAAATGAAAGTTATTTAGCTTAAAGTGAAGACTCTAAAACCAAGTGTTTTCCTACCTGGATTCACTAGAATGCTTTGTTCCTCAAAACCTCAAAACCTTGAAAGGAGTTTTCCAAAAAACCCAAAAGCAAACGTAATTTTTACAAAAGTATGGGAAAGTCTAACTGGGAAGGGGGCAAATTTTCTAAAAAATTCGATTCGGTCACTTCCCCCGAATTTTCCGCAAAATTTGTTTCGTCCGAATTACTTCGGCCAATCCGTTAAAAAGCAGCTTTTCCCCCGGTGCAAAGGCCCTGCAGGGTTCTGTAAACGTTGTGCCATGCTTAAAAAAGCAGAGGGACTTGTTTGGTCTTCAAAACAATGTTGTGTTTTAGTTACCCAGTGACGCGCCGTTTAGAATCGCTTCGCTATAAAACTCCCGGGGAAACTTAAGAGGGCAAAACGCCCAAAAAAAACGAAGCGGAATTTTCCTGATAAAGTCATCCCCAAAAAGCGGGAAAAAAAAAGCTGAGAGCTCAGGGGGCAACATTAGTGACAGGTGTGGAGGTGACGGGCGGAAGCCACAGCAGCAGGGTCGGCAGTGGCAAAATGACATTCGGGGGCAAAACAGGAGGAACCAAAAAATTGGCCCAATGACTGGAGCGGGGGGTCACGGCGGCAGCAGCATGGGGTCGGAGTGGCACAATGACATTCTTAGGTGGCAAAACGGGAGGAAGCCACAGATGGCAAAATGACTGAGGCGAGGCACGGCAGAGCACATAGGTCAGGCATGGCACAATGACATTCGGGAGGGGGCAAAACAGTATTAGGCCAAAAGGGGGGCACAATCACAATGTGGAGGTAAAAAAACAGCGCAGATAGGTCAGCAGGGGCAAATGACTTCGGGAGGTGGCAAAACAGTATTAGGCCACAAGTGGCAAAAGGGGTACAGTGTGGGGGGTCACGACAGCGCAGCAGAGATCAGGCAGTGGCAAAATGACATTCGGGCGGCAAAAAGTTTGGGCCACAGAGGGGCACAACACACAGTGTGGGGGCCCGACAGCAGCACAGAGATCAGGCGGGGCAAAATGATATTCTGGAGGGGGAAAAAACAGGAAAAACCCACAGAGGGCACAATGTTTAGACGAGTCACGGCGGCAGCGAAAGGGTCGCATGGCACAATGACACAGGGGGAGGACATGGCAGCAAAAAAAGCAGCGCAGCAGAGGTAAAAGAGTGGCAAAATGACAAAGTTTTGAGGTGGGGGGGCAAAACCAGTCCCGGGAAAGATGGGGGGGCAGAGGGAGAAACTGTCAGCAATGTGTGGCATCGGGGGGGGCGCATCAGAAAAAGTGGCTGAGGCAGTAGTTGAACCAACGACGCCAAAGGCATTGGTTTTTTTGGAAACCTGGCCACCACGCTGATTCATCTTGAAAAAGTCAGTCGTCCACATTTCCCGTGGGAAAACGGGTTCTCCTTGGGTAAGAGGCCCCCGCCGCACTGAACACCCGCTCTGATGCCACAAAACGGGCCGGGCAGGACATTTCTCCACGCAAATCGGCAATTTCGCCACACACCCAGTTTGGCTTCCATGTCCAGCGGTTTTCTAATGGGTGGCAGAGTGCTGCCCCAGTAGGCCACAACCCCTGTGGTTTCAGGACTACTCCAGGTCCTGCTGCTGCTGTGCTGGCCTGCCCTCCTCACTAGGCGGGGAAAAGGAAGTGCTCACAGTACTCCAGACTTGGTTTAGCTGATGGAGTGGACTGCCCCACCCCCCCCCCCCCCCCAGACTGGGGGCGTAGTACTGAGCGTGGGGAACCCCCAGGTCAACCTGTCAGAGGGGGGACGTGCCGAAATAGGCAGCACCCAACTGATTTAGGAGGATTTCCCTATAAATTTGTTTTGTTTCCTCTCAATACGGGGGAAAAAGGGTCCCTTTTTGGGGACCGGTGCGAGGGCCCCAAATAGGTGGAGGCCAAAAGCCCCCCCCTCTCCCGGAGCTGACTTTTTTGGCTGTCATTACCGGCAAAAAACATGCTGGGGGCCCCTTTGCAAAAGTGATCCGGGGGCTCCCGCCTCCTTTTTCCACGTAACTGCCACTGTTTTGGGCATTCCTCATCACCTCATCTCCTCCACCTCCCCACTGTCCTGCTCCCCCTCTCTTTCACCTGGTAAAAATCCACTCATTTCACCAACAATTCTTCTGCTCCAATGCCCCTCCTCCTCCCCTCCTTTTCAGTCCCCCCCGGGACTCATGTGGCCACGAGATGTAGTCGCCCGTCTCCAGTCCCCGCCCAGACGATTTTTCAGCATTGTTCCAGGACATGAAGCATGGAATGATGTTTTCATCCCGTGTCCTGGGACGACAAATAAAAGCGCCTCCCAATGGGCCCCAAAAAAACGCAGGTGTCAGCATGGCCCCCCACTGGCTGACATCAAAGTTACACAAGGGAGTACTTCTTCGCCTGGGGCATCAAAAAAAACGTTTAATGGGCCTTCTCTGTTCATAATCGGTCCAACTGTCAGGGGGTTCCGCGGGGGAAACATCGCATATCAAGGTGTTGGGGGGGTGCGTTTTGCCCTGCAACTCGAGGGGGGTGCCGGCTTGACGATGGTAAAATGCTGCACGTTTCCTGCCTTTTTTGAATGTTCTGAAGACGGTAAAGACTTCAGGAACCTTTTCACAACCAGATTGAACATATGCGCCATGCGGGGGAGGGGCCACCCCCCCCCGGTTTCGCCAGCACCTGTTCCCCCCATTTTCCCCACCCTGGTTCCGATTTGCGTTGGGGCGGAAAACCACACCGATTTCTTGCTGCTGAACGCAGTTCCTCCCCCGGTACTTCGTTTGCCGAGGCAAGCCATGTTAAACTGCGGACACCCCTGTGCCCTACAAGTGGTATGAAGGAGCGTACTTTTGGAGGCTGAGATGGGTGGGGGTGGTGGAGGAGGGGGCGGGAATTGGCGCATGCCGCAGTTTGACAACGGGAGGGAGCAAGCGGGTCCCTGTCCAAGTTTTGGGGTGCCTGGGCGGAACCATTTTACCCCGTGGGGGCCGTAAAAGGACATGTATTTTTCCCCCGACCGAGTTACAGCTCCAGACCCCGCCCCCTGCACCTTTGGGAAAAAACCCTAAGCTCAAAACTGACCCACCTTCTGTTCTACTATTTTTTAAAAGTGCTGGTACGCCTTTTGGGAAAAGAAATTTTGGTTTTGGAACCTCCCCTCGGCTCGGGACAACCCAAAAATTCTCGAACGGGGCAGAGTCCCCCATTTGGAAAGGGAGGGACGCATACCAACAACTTGGGAAGGGGCACGGTCACTGCTGCACCTTAGGTGGTTGGATGCATCGTTTTCCTTTGCAATCGCCTTGCGAACGACTGCTGGGGCCCCTGATAGCGAGGCAGGGCATCGGACCGGGGGATGATGCAAAAGAAAAACTTTTCCCCTTTTCAAGGGGGTTTGGGGGCCCTTTACTGGCTGCAAAGGCATTCGTCCCTGGCGATGCTGCTCTGCTGTTTTCTGCCCGGGGCAGGGGGCCCCACATTGACCCCCGTTTTCCCAGGGCCCAAAAGATGGGACGCTGCCTGTGTTGACGCAGGGCCATGGGGCCAACTTACTCCCTGGCCACGCTTCACTTCTGCCCCCAATTTTACATAACCCCAATTTTTGGCTCTTCCGGGTTTTTTACAAAAAATGCCAACCCCCATTCGGAATTTTTCCGCCAACGCCCGCCCCAATGAGCCTTGGCCGCCGCTGTCGCTGGGGCCCCGTGCTGTACTTTCTTTGGGGCCCCGCAAGGGGGTTTTTTACCCCCTGGCCGCTTGCTCCCCACCTCACATGCTCTGTCCGCTACTCACGGCCAACGACCCACTTGCTGGCTGGCGCTGCCTTAGCGCAACATTCCCCCTTTTCCGACAAAGAGAAGCCCTTTCCCCCCCGACCCCAAGTGGGTCGGCACATTCATTATTTGTGTTTCATCGTCACGCTGTCCTCATCACCGGTTTTTTATGCCGAGGCTGACCCCTCACAACAAACCCCCCATGCCCCTCCACATTAACTTGCCGCCTACTGCAAGAAACAGGGGATTTTTGGCCCCATTTCTTTGCTGCCCAAATAGCTGCTGACTGCCCCCCTCAAATTGTTTACCCCCTTCATATAGTGGCGCTGAGCCGACCACATTTAATCTCTGGTGGGGGAACCGATGGAAAGGGCGGCTGGGACGGTAGGGCCGCTGACCCGCTCCGGCCATGCCAACTAAGGGTTTTGTCGAGTTTTCCCCCGACTCTTGGTGGGTTGTCAGATTATCTGGGGGGAAGAGGATGACATAGTCACCCAAACAAGAACCCTTGGGGTTTCTGAAAAACCCGGGCCCCAGATGACAGCGGATTGTGGCCCAGAGGGGCCCCTGCGCGACCCCCTTCTGTGGCGACTTGGGCCTGTGTCCAGGAATGTTTGTGCCACTGCCACTCGCAGGTGCAGAGCCTGCCACCTCTCTGTCTGACATACTGTTTGTTCTAAAATGTACAGACACTGTTTGATGATGATATCTGTTTTATGATAAATATACACCCTGTTTTTGACTCCAAATGAACCCTGTAACAAGCTTGGGAAAACCCTTGGATATAAATTGCGCTCCACAAATGGCCAGGAAAAATTTACTTGTATGTGCCGTTTAAAAACTCTGTGTTTTTTTACTAAATGTAAAAGCACAAACAGGCTTAATTAACCTTCGGACATGAATTAGGCTACAGGAAAAATTTATATATTTTGGCGTTGAAAAAGACGGTTTATTTTTGTCAGCACACCAGCAAAACAATGCTTAATTAACCCCTGGATGTAAATTGCGCCAAAGAATTGTGCCGCACAAAATAGTATCTTTGTAGCATGTTACAATTGCGTGTTTTCTACGCCACACAACAAGAGATACAGTTGTAATTAACCTTTGCTTGTGAATTAGGCTACAGGAAAAATTTATACATTTTGGCGTTGAAAAAGACGGTTTCTTGGGGTCAGCACACCAGCAAAACAACGCTTAATTAACCCCTGGATGTAAATTGCGCAATAGAATTGGGCAGCCAAAAATGAAGTGGTATTTGTATTGTAAAAACGCTGTTTCTTTAAATGAATACAACAGGAATTGGCTTAGATCCCACTTGGATATTGAATGTATATGCAGCTGCAGTGGACGCACACTGGATTTCAGATCCAATACCCCAAAAAATTAGAAATAGAACATTAAGAGAACAGTCTCTGAGACAAGCTGAGACACCCCACAGAAAATGCTATATAAAAATCAATTCTTCAGTAAGAGCTATCAGCCGCGGCAGGACCTTCCCTGATGAGCACAGTGAGAGGAGTGTGAGCTCCCGGCATCGCGCCCGGACTTATATAGTGCGGTGACGTCACAGATTCCCGCCGGTCTCTGATTGGCTTCACCTCTGCACATGTCATGCAAGCTATGCCCTTCTTCCTCCCAGAGTGCTTTGCCCCATGTAGCGCCATGTGCTCGCAGCCATTTTATCAATCAAAAGCACACTTCGTTCACCCGAAGTACCCCAAAGTTCGACTTCGTTCCGAACCGAAGTTTTCCTGAAATTCTAAACGAATTCCACTTCGTTAGAATCAATTCGCCCATCTCTAGTCATAACACTTCTACAGAAGATGGAAAAAAAAAGGAGGGTGTTCACATGGCGTATTATGGCACGTACCTTCCTTCATCAGCGCTGTTGCAACTACGCACTGGCCAGCGCGTGCTTTCAAAGTGACGCTGCTCTCTGTTTCATATACCTTACTATTTTCAAAATGTAAGTGCCCATAAGAAGTGACAGGTCACTTCTTTCTACGGGTGTACATTAATCAAAAAATACGTTGGTAAAATCACCATCGTCTTAACGATGACAATGATTTTACAAGTAGCATTCTTTTTACCGTATTTGCAGGGCATATTTCAACACAATTACATGCTGAAGTGTGCCCCGCAAATACACCATGTGTTCAACCCCTTATAATCCTACCATAAAAAAGTATTTAAGAAGAAGAATAAATAAATAACATCACCACTCTTGAACGGTGATATGCTGCCAAACCAGACAACACTTTTTTATCGTAATTTTGGGCAACCCTTTAAAGTGGACCTGTGGTCATTCCTGAGGTGACTGTTTCAGTCAGTACTTGAGTCTCCTAGGTACAATTCTCCAACATCTTTTCTTGTAACTCTGTATTGTGCTGTTCCTCTTTTACTCCGTGTAGAAATTTATTACTGAATTCGTCAACTGGGTATTATCAGTTGGGAGTGTGTCCCTGTACAGTCTGACATTGCCCAATCAATGACAGAGACATGCCTCTTTCAAAACTGGGAAAGTAAAACACTGCTGACTGATTCCATAATAAATTTGTAAAAGGAATAAAAATGGATCAATTATAAAAGCTTCTCTTAAAGAAAAATAAAATTACCGATAACCAGGAGACAATCAACTAACTTGTTAGATAACTACCCATATGTCAGTGTATTGAAACATTATGAGAAAGACTTGATGGGGGTGGGATACTGTGATTAACTGCAGTTTCCAGGTTTTGATTGGAGTTTGAGTTTAGTACTAATCCTCATCACTGAATGCATCCATCTTACAGACATCTGTCATGTTTTTAATGTCCAACCCGATGAGCTCATTAAGCAGTCCAGCATCATCCACTGACAAATACATTTCATGTGTACCGTGCATTTGAAGTGGTCTACCCTTCCATAATGGTTGTTAGTGTAATTACACAAATGACACAAATGATCGGCTCTTCTGTCACTTCCAGTAAAAGGTGTCATCTAAAATTAAAAATAATAATCAGCAAACAAGAGATGTATCTTCGGAAGTCTCCCAGAGCTAATTTAATTTCAGCACACTGTATTTTCCCTTTTAAGCAGCTGAATCTGTTTTATTTTATACTCACTCCCTTGAAATGATGTTAAAAACATTCCTCACACTCTGCAGAGATGAAGGAAATGGTTTAAATAATTAGATTAACTTTAGATGCGTGCTTTGAACCAAAAGTGTCCGGACATCACTAGAATTTCTTGTGTCTTCAGTCCAGGACTTGTAGAGTCTTATTGTATGGAAATAAACATTAGGCGTTATTTGAATGATTTATGGACCAAAAGTGTATCACTTTAACATTTACAAACAAATAATAATCAATGGTGTATGTCAATAATGAGAAAACATGTCACCACCATTTTTCACAGGTTGTGTCTGGTATTGCAGCTTAACTGTGATCAGAATTTTATTAGGCTCCCTATCTAATCAATTCTCAGCTTGATAAGTGTAAGGTGCTGTCAATAGGTGCACCATAAATGTGAGTGGTGTGATGGTGAAGTAGTAGGCTAGGAGACAGCAGAAAGTTGGGGTCTTAGCAGGTTTTACTCATGGCTCTAGCTTTGAACATTACAGTTTCCTCAATTCTTCAGTACACATTAATTACATGTTATGTCATGTATGTTACATATATTGGGGCAGATTTATCAATAGTGTCGAACTCTTAGACAGCGTAAAGTTATACCAGACAGTCTTACAATGCGCCACATTTATCATAGTGTTGATAAATCTGGTGCAGGTAAGCACTATATGAAATGAAAGGGGCGATCTGACTGGTTGCTATGGGCAACAAAGTGAGTTTTAGACATAGACAGTTTTCATACATGTGGCCCTAATTTTGTACCCCCTATAAGTTGACTTACTTTTACGCCAGAAACTGAGACAAAAATCTGGTGCATTTTTTTTTGTTGCATTTAAGCCACACCCATTTCCCGCTACACCACACCCTTTTAGAAGGCCATGCCCCTTTGTCGGATGAGGCACAGAAGGGCCTGAGACTGTCTAAAAACACATAGTAAATGTGGTGTAAAGCTTGTAAGACATTATTTTTGGCACAAATTGAGCCAGAATTCTGGCGCAACTACCTTGATAACTCTGCCCAATTGTCTTTCATTATACTTTATTACATATGTCTGTAGCAATTACTTCCAGCCAGGCAGGAGTAGTTCTTACTCACCCTGTCTGTAATTCTCTTGCTGATCCTCCAGACCCAGTGGTAATAAATTGGTAAGTATCTACCTTTTCTGGTAAACTAGAGGCTCCACATGCAACTATCAACCTGGACCACACAACTGGCTGTAGTTGGCTCTTTTTAGCTTCTTGTCTTCTTCATTGATTCTGAGGGTATTTTTCTTTTTCTTATCCTGGTGTTATAGGCCTTGCCTAATTCTCTTCCACTGTTGACTCATGGGCAGTCAAACTCTTATACTACCACAACTGGGGCCCTTCAACACTAAACCTAATACAACTAACAGCAACTGACTGCTTACTTCTACCTAAGATGTCAGACTATTATAAGCTTGTAGCTCCTACCTCTACCCAGGGTGCCCCAGGTAACTCTCTTATGGGGTGCATTTATGGGCTGCATTTAAGGCTGCATTTATGGGGTACTGGTGCTTGAAGCACCAGTACCCCATAAAAGTGCAAAGTCATCATTATTATCACTACATACATATATTATTTACAGGTATGTACAGTATAGAACATTCAGATATAACACTAATATATGTATATTTTAAACCACTGGTAGGGAAATCACACACTACAGAAATATACAGTATATTTACCTGTCCAAGCCCAAAAGGTCCTGGCATCTTCCCAGGCTTGCCTAACGTTGCACCAACAGTAAGTTTCACTCTAGAGTGGTCTTTATCAATAACAACACATTTAAGATAGGAGTCATTGCAGATCTGGAATTGACCACTCATTTGGTGAAATCTTATGTCTCATGTTTTCACAAAAAACATATTCAGCTCAAGTCTGCTACTTTGAAAGCTGCACTTACAGGGTAGCCATCTGTTCTGGCTTATAGAGGGTTTTCCTGAGCAGGCGATCTCCTTTTTTGTCTGAGATCCATAAGTCCATGTAGTACAGATGGGCAGTTTTGTCTTCATGAGTCCTTTCACTGCATAGAACTGAATGGCAAGAAATTTGCACTTCCCGACAAAAAGTTGATGCTATCCACACCTTAAGATATACAAAATGAACTCTGGAAAGTTTCTAACATTGATCATATGTAGCTTTTACTAGATATACAGTATCACCTTTATCTACACTCACCGGCCACTTTATTAGGTACACCATGCTAGTAACGGGTTGGACCCCCTTTGCCTTCAGCGTGGCATAGATTCCACAAGGTGTTGCAACGATGCTCAATTGGTACCAAGGGGCCCAAAGAGTGCCAAGAAAATATTCCCTACACCATGACACCACCACCACCAGCCTGAACCGTTGATACAAGGCAGGATGGATCCATGCTTTCATGTTGTTGACGCCAAATTCTGACCCTACCATCCGAATGTCGCAGCAGAAATCGAGACTCCTCAGACCAGGCAACGTTTTTCCAATCTTCTACTGTCCAATTTCGATGAGCTTGGGCAAATTGGAGCCTCAGTTTCCTGTTCTTAGCTGAAAGGAGTGGCACCCGGTGTGGTCTTCTGCTGCTGTAGCCATCTGCCTCAAAGTTCGCCGTGCTGTGCATTTCAGAGATGCTTTTCTGCCTACCTTGGTTGTAAACGGGTGGCTATTTGAGTCACTGTTGCCTTTCTATCAGCTCGAACCAGTCTGCCCATTCTCCTTTGACCTCTGGCATTAACAAGGCATTTCCGCCCACAGGACTGCCGCTCACTGGATGTTTTTTCTTTTTCGGACCATTCTCTGTAAACCCTAGAGATGGTTGTGCATGAAAATCCCAGGAGATCAGCAGTTTCTGAAATACTCAGACCAGCCCTTCTGGCACCAACAACCATGCCACGTTCAAAGGCACTCAAATCACCTTTCTTCCCCATACTGATGCTCGGTTTGAACTGCAGGAGATTGTTTTGACCATTTCTACATGCCTAAATGCACTGAGTTGCCGCCATGTGATTGGCTGATTAGAAATTAAGTGTTAACGAGCAGTTGGACAGGTGTACCTAATAAAGTGGCCGGTGAGTGTATGTATGCTGGTCTGAAGCCATAAATGTCTGATAGGTGCAGGCCCCCAAAAGTTTTGTGTGCTGTTCCGTTCTATGGGCATTCAAAGTGCAGCGTAAGCTACTCTTTGTTCTTCACAGAGACTTTTGGGAGCCTCATTCTTGAGATAGGTGCAGGTCCCATCCTATCCAACAGTTATGCTCGACAAATGGTGGCACTCATTTCCCTTAGGCTTCTATGTAAAAAAAAATAAACTTATTCTACAGTTATAATTTTTTTTCCTTGATGCCTGGAATAGAGTAGTCAACTACACCTTTTAAAAGTATATGTATAACTCACAGATATGGACACCAGTCTTAATATAGTGAGATTAGTCTTAAAGGTTCACCTAACATTTAGGCCAAAAATACACATAAGAACAATATACTTATGGAACACCATTTGCATTATAGGCGTTATATATCACTGTATGTACTTGCTGCCTCTATGTATAAGTAATTATTTCCTGGAAATCCTCCTTCAATATTAAATATTTATGAGAGACTCTTGTTTACTTAATTGATAGGTTTCATTAGTGTTAAACTAGACTGTGAAGTTGTTATCTCTGCTGTGCTTAGAAAAAATCCATTTTCGTTATTTCACCCCTATCATGTTTCTAACACTATTACCACATTCTTCAGACTCTAAATGCTTCACACAAATGCCGCAGAGCTAGATTATAGGAACATTATATAAAGGAACATCGTGCCGCCCACGTCAGATCTGAGAGCCAGCACCTGGTAAGCTCAAAACCAGGCAGTCTGACTCCTGCCTCTGAACGCTCAGAATGCCCCCTAAGGTCACAGGCACTGTGGCAGCTGCTATGTCTGCTTCCCCGGTAGTTCCACCCCTGGTAAGGGTACAATATTTTGAACATTGAAGACTCTTTCCTGGACCTTTGCAACTTGAAACCACATTGAAAATTTGATGCACTGCCAGCGTGTGGCCTGTATGATTTACTGAATGATTTAACATGGACATTTCACTGGTAAAACAACTACTAATGATGTGTATGTACTGTACTGTATATACTGATGGGTTGTCTAGTAGTGACTTTGAACAGTGCTTTGCGATACCATACAGTTGAGTCACATTACTTTATCCATTTACTACTTTTGACATTGGTGGCAAGTAGTTCATAATAAGTCAGTTTTAAGCTGTGGGTAGATAAAGTGTATAATAGGCTGTCTGCAGTCATGGGCAATTTATTAGAATTGCAAAAAGGGATGATTATTGGCTCTCGGGCCAGTGGTGGTGGAATTTCTGAAACTGTGAAGTTTGTGAACTGTTCATGTACTGCTGTGGTAAAAATGTATCATGAGTGGACAAATGGCCCTATTGTGAATAAGCTATGTGGAAACTGCAGATACCATGTGCCATTAATGTGGGAGGTAAACATCTGCTGCAAAGGTGGACGAGTGAGGATCATCACACTACAGTGAAGAAGCTCACTACCAAAATGAACCAGGGAACTAAAACACATGTGTCTAACAGCAGTTCAGTGAACCCTACTGTGTATGGGGCTCAGGAGCAGCAAGTGTCACTATACCTCTGCTAACGAATTGCATCAGCAGAAAAGGCTACAATTTTCACATCAGTAACAGAATTAGACCTTCTCTGATTGACAAAGTTGCCTTCTCCAAGAAATCACATTTTCTGCTTCATCAAACAGATGGATGTTGGTGTGTCAGGCAAGAATAATCAAAGAATGAACACTCTGTAACCATTAGGAAAAATTTTTGTGACATTCTATGAGCTCACTCATCCATGTGGAAGACACTCTCAACCGATTTAAGTATGAATACATGCTTACAGATCACTTACACTCTAACATGCTGATTGTCTTCCAATGGGTGGATGGGATCTTCCAGCAAGACAATGAGACATGTCACATGGCTGGAAATGTCCGACATTGTTTGAAAGAACATGAAAAAGACTTTCAAGTGCTACGAGGGTCTGCCTAATTTCCTAGACTGGAACCCAGTTGAGCATACATGGAATCATCGTATTTGCTCTATGGATCCTCCCCAATGCACGCTCCAGCAGCTGTGGGATGTAGTCAGCATGGCTCCAGACACCTGTGACAACCTACCTGGACCTTATTGAGTCACTCCCAGCCTTCTACCTGCCATCTGTGCTGCACATGGTGGTTACTCTAGATATTAGCTGGCAGTCATAATAATGTGACTTGACCATGTTCATTGCCTGTACAGTTCTTTACATGTGCTACTCCATTGGATACTAGGGGTCACATGTATGAACCTGTTTAGGTCTAAAACTCACTTTTTGCCCATAGGTTACTATGGGCAAAAGAGTGAGTTTTAGACCAAAACAGTTTCATAAATGTGGCCCTAGGTGTTGGCACCTACATGTTTTGTCCTGGTGCACTGTAAGTACTGATGGCTCTATCAGTATTAGTCATCTGTTAATGTTTTTATAATCTTCATTTTATATTGACATTTTAAGGATTCAGAACCAATTTTTAGTTTTCCATACAGTTACGGTCTCAAGTTACAATAGTTTTTACTTACAACCTGGAACCAATTAATAGTGTAAGTGGAGGGATTACTGTATGTGAATATGTTATTATCAGATCAAGTATTTCCAACATGACCTATTCCTTTGTAAAACTGATCTAATTTTGTAGAGATGCTGTCAGCTCTGTTTATCCATTGGGCTTAACCACTATCTAAAATTTCTGAAAGTACATTTAATCAGATGGGCTGGGTTTTTCAACCTAATAAACCAGTTGTATTTCTTGTTAATCTAAAGCCCCCATACACATTGGGAAAATTTTAATGAACCTACTGATGTTGGTGGAACTGGTCAATTGTCTAAGGTTTCTGGCTGAGGCTTTCTCTTTCTCCATAGAAAATGCATCCATGTTTGGCCATGCTGATCATTCTTGTGTATGGGACAGTCAAAAGGACTAGCTGTCTGCCAATTGACTATTGGAGATATATGATGGGTAATCTCATTCCATTGATTAGCTTTAAACATGTAGGCAAAGGTAAATAGAAACTACTATCAAATACATTGCTGTTCTGATCCTTCAGAATTAGGAGCAGAATTTCTACCTTTGCCCACAAACTTCTTTAGTTATTGGCCATACTGGTCTGCTCTTACAGATTGTTATAGGCTAAATCAGTGGTCAGGATGATGATTTTGTCTCTGTGGTGTTTCTTATGTTGAAATATCGGAGCTTATTCACATTATTTACTGACAAGCTTTGAAGGGAACCTATTACTTAGGTTATGCTACCCTAACTGAGGGCAGCACACGCTAGTGACAGACATGATGTGTCCAGCAGTGTATCCCTTATTCTGTAAAATACAGTAGTTTCAGAGCATTTAGGGGGACAAGTATGAACCTGGCACCGACTCACCAGTTCTACCTCTGTTTCTAATAGTGTACGATCTGAAAGTATGTTTGAAAGTGTCTCACAACACTTTATAAATGTGTTCCGTTTACACCTAAAGTAGTCTTAGCCATGCCACTTTAAAACTGATATGCATTTGATGTATTTGTATGGCAGTTTTAGAACCAAATGTTGGCCCATTTTTGGTGCATTGCACAGCTTTGACACAATAAGTCCTCGCATCTTTTGCGCATTTAAAAGTGTTGTGTCTGACGCATTTTTGTGGCAAGTTTGGCGTACAACGGTTCATACATCTATAGAACAGGGTTACAACAGTTTGTTTGGCTCAAAGCATGGCAAAAAAAGGCGCAGCCCCATTCATATATGTCACCCATAATGCTTAAATCTAATAGTTTGTAGCCTGCTCAGCCAGAGATGAGTCAAGTTTATTCTTGAGCAGGTGTTAACCCAGCCCACTCACAGCTAGCCCCACCCATGACTGGGTATGTGGATATGTTCACATGGCGTATTGTGGCTTGTACAGTTACACGCCACAATACGCCTTTACTAGTGCTGTTGAAAGTATGCGCTGGCCAGCATGTACTTTCAACATGAGGCAGCTCTCTGCCTCATATACCTTGCTATTTCTCCATTGTCTGAATGATGGTGACTTTACTGTAGTGGACACCAGGGAAACGGCAAGGGGCAAGACGAGCCTGAGTTTTTTAATGTTGGGGGTAGTTGTCACGGTACAGGTGTCACTGGGCTCGCTCCCTCTGGTGTCGCACTACAGTGGAGGAGGAATGCACCTGAGTCATGGGGAAACCATCAAAGATTGAGCTCCAATGTATTGTGGTAGTTTTTCAAAACAACAGCAATGCAATAACAACTACCATATTTTTCGGATTATAAAACACCCTTTTTCCCCAAAAAATTGAGGAAAATAGAGATGCATCTTAGGCCCCGTTCACACGGCTTATTCACGGCGGATTTGTGAGCCGTATTGCGCTCGCAAATCTGGCGTGAATAAGGGGCGGGGCCGGAGCGCGGCGGGGGCGCCGCTCCCCGGCCCCATAGATTGTCATTATCTACGGCGTGTACGCGCCGTAAATAATGTGCATGTCACTTTCTCCCCCCGCGGCGGATTCACAGAGCGGGGAGGAGCGACGGAATCCACTGTTCTCTATGAGAGCAGTGGATTACCGTAATTACTCTGACGGATTGGCGCCATACTGCAGCGCAAATCCGGCGCGGAGTACGGCGCCAATCCGCGGACAAATAAGCCGTGTGAACGAGGCCTTATAGTACGAATGTAGTATCTTAGGCAGAAAGGAGACTGAAGTGTGGCGATGCTGCAGGAAGCTTTGCATAAAGGAGTCAAACCCCCGCCACTAGCTTCCTGTAGCATCGCCCTACTCTAGTCTCCTGTCTACCTGAGATACCACATTCAGGGTGTATGGAGCAGGATCACAGAGTAATATGATAACTGAATGAAAATCCTATATACGGCAGTATAACAGAACTGCTGTATATAGGACAAGGGATCATGCCCCATAGTTATCATGTATCCTAGGGGAATAAATATTAAAGTAAAAAAAAAAGTTTTAAAAAAGTCTTCAAAGTTTAAATCACCCCCCTCTTTTGCCATTTTCCAAATAAAAAATAAAAAAGTTTCAAATAATTGGAATTGCTGTGTTCAAAAAAGCCCAACCTATTAAAAATAACATTATTTATCCCATACACTGAAAACCATAGAAGAAAAAAATTCCAAATGCTAAAATTGTGGTGTTTTTTGTTCATTTCACATCCCCAAAAAATGTTAATAAGAAGTGATCAAAAAGTCACATATATCCCGAAATGGTGCCAATATTAGAGATGGGCGAATTGATTCTAACGAAGTGGAATTCATTTAGAATTTCAGGAAAACTTTGATTCTGAACGAAGTCGAAGTTTGGGGTGATTCGCGGGAACGAAGCATGTTTTTGATTGATAAAATGGCTGCGAGCACATGGCGTTACATGGGGCAAAGAAGTCTGGGAGGAAGAAAGGCGTAGCCTACATGACATGTGCAGAGATGAAGCCAATCAGAGACCGGCGGGATTCTGTGACGTCACCGCACTATATAAGTCCGGACGCCATGGTCACTCCTCACACTCCTCTCACTGTACTGTGTAGGGAAGGTGCTGCCACCGCAGCTGCTTATGATATCTCATACTAAAGAACTCACTTTTATACAGCGATTTTAGGGGAGGTGTCACAGCTTGTCTCAGAGACTGCTTCTCTTACGTTCTAATTCTGATTTTGTGGGGTATTGGAACTGAAGTCCAGTGTGTGTCCAATTCAGCTGCATATACATTTTAATGCTATCTGCTCAGTTCTTGAGCACATTGAATATCCAAGGGTTATCTAAGCCTGTTCCTGTTGTATTCAGTTAAAGAAACAGCGTTTTTACAATCCAAATACCACTTAATTTTTTGGTTGCTCATTTATTTTGCGCAATTTAGATCCAGGGGTTAATTAAGTGTTGTTCTGCTGTTGTGGTCACTAAAAGAAATGTTCTTTTTCACCGCCAAAGAAGAAATTTTACCTGTAGCATAATTCATATCTGAAGGTTAATTAAGCCTGTTTGTGCTTTTATATTCAGTAAAATGCACAGTGTTTTTTAAACGGCACATACAAGTAAATTTTTCCTGCCCATTTGTGGAGCGCAATTTATATCCAAGGGTTACCCAAGCTTGTTAGTGGGTTCATTTGGAGTCAAATACAGGGTGTGTATTTATCATTTACAGATATCTTCATCAAACAGTGTCTGTACATTTTAGAACAAACAGTATGTCAGACAGAGAGGTGGCAGGCTCTTCACCTGCGAGTGGCAGTGGCACAAACATTCCTGGAGCAGGCCCAGGTCGCAGCACAGCAAGCAGACGTCGCAGCAGGGTGCACTCGGTGAGGCCAGAACTGCCGTGTCATCTAGCGGCCGTGTGTTGTTCAGCAACCCAATGGTTCTTGATTGGTTTACTAGGTCATCCACTTCCTCCCAGATGACATCTGACAACCCCAGCCAAGAGTCGGTGGGAACGTCAGACACAACCCTTAGTTGGCATGGCCCAAGAGCGGGTCAGCGGCCCTCACCTGTCCTCAACCTGCCTCTGTCCCATCCAGTTCCCTCAGCCAGAGATCTACTATGTGGTCTGGGCTCAGCGCCACTATGTAGCGAGGATGAACAATTTGAGGAGGGCAGTCAGCAGCTACTTGGCAGTGAAGAAATGGGGCCAATATCCCCTGCTTCTTGCTGTAGGCGGCAAAGTATAGATGTGGAGACTGGCATGAGAGGTCATTGTTTGTGAGGGGTCAGCCTCTGCATACCAAGACCGGTGATGAGTGAAAGCAGTGACGATGAAACACAAATTGTGATGATGTAGCGACCGCACTTGGGAGCCGGGGAGCAAGGGCTTCATCATCGTCAGGAGAAGAGAGGCGTTATGCTTGAGCGTCAGGCAGCGGCGCAGCCAGCAAGTGGGTTGTCGTGGAACGTGAGTCAGCGGGTAGCAGCAGTGTAAGGTCGGGAGCCAAGCCGCCACAGGGTAGAAAAACCGCTTCGCAGGTCCAAGAAAGTAGCGGCATAGGGGCTCAGCGAGGCAGCGGTGGTGGTAGTTACTCAGTGCGGAGCGTTGGCCATAAAATCAGATACTCGGCGGTGTGGCAGTTCTTTTCTAAGACACCGGAGGAGTCGAATATGGGTATATGTAGAATCTGTGGGCAGAAAGTGAAGCATGGCCAGGGAGCTAACGTTGGCACCATGGCCCTGCGTCAACACATGCAGCGTCACCATCCGTTGGCCTGGGAGAAACGTGGCTCAGATGTGGTGGTCCACCCTGCCGCCGCAGCAACAGCAGCAGTAGCGGCCAGTGGCACGCATGCCATTGCAGCCAGTCAAGGCTCCACCACCTCTGCAGAAGGGAGCTGTTTCTCTTTAAAACACAATGGTTCTTGGTAATTCAGTGTGGTGCCTTTCAGCACAAGTTTGGTTTCATGAGCTTCCACATCTCACGTACATACCTTATATAGCAATGACCAAACTTTTAAAATTCTCAATATGCTTTAATCAAATAACGATATAGAATTTCGACAGTAGTCTGTAAGGCATAGTAAAGTGCAAGTACTTATCAGAATGCAATGCAATCCATGTCTCTGCGATGCATAGCTGTGAGGATACGCTGGAGGACACGAGCTGCCCGCACACCTGTGCGACGTTTCGAAGACTGGCTTCTTTCTCAAGCAAAGAGAAAGAAGCCAGTCTTCGAAACGTCGCACAGGTGTGTGGGAGGCTCGTGTCCTCCAGCTTATCCTCACCGCTATGCATCGCAGAGAAATGGATTGCATTGCATTCTGATAAATACTTGCACTTTACTATGCCTTACAGACTACTGTCGAAATTTTATATCGTTATTTGATTAAGCATATTGAGAATTTTAAAAGTTTGGTCATTGCTATATAAGCTGTTTCTCTTTGCCCTCATCTCCCAGTCCAGATGCTCCTGCTCCTCGCTACTCATGGCGCCAGCAGTCGTTCAACGAGGCGATTGCAAAGAGACAACAGTATGCGTCCAAACCCTCCTAAGGTGCAGAAAACGACC
>JAODAL010044499.1:0-32826 GCA_025379985.1 Phyllomedusa bahiana | reverse complement strand
CTTGAAGTTTTAGATAACCAGTGGTGGCCAGGGCGGGACGGCTTTTCTGGAAAAGAAATCCCGCTCGGCATTGGTATTGGGGGAGGAAAGGGCCATGGGTGGTGGAATCATCTGTGTCCCCCCGACGGAAAAAGCAACATTTCCAAAGGCCAAAGCCGGGCAATGCCGAATTCAGGCTTTTGGTTTGGGTTGGTTTTGGGTTAAAGTGTTTTTCGCCCCCAAACCGGAAGAAAAAGGTGGTGTAGTGGCACTGTACGGCGTGAAGGTCGTCAAACTGGGGAAGGAGAAGGGGTAGGATGGGTTTTGTGGTGGGTGGTATGGGGGGGAGGGTGGAGGCTGAAGGGGGGTGATCCCTGATCAGATCTGGAGACAGGGAGCTGGGGAACGCTGGGGTGGCGAAGTAGAAGGGGCGGGGGAAAGGGGTTGAAGGGGTTGGGGCCCGGGGGGTTTTGGCCTTTTTTGGCCAAGTGTTCCTCCATTTAAAACCATGCTTTCGTGTGTGACTAGAATGTTGGTGGGGGTTAAACCCATTTAAAGGTTCTTGCCTTATTATGCGTTTCGGCAAAGGCAGCATATGACACGGGGTGAACAGAGGTTCCTCAATGAATCCCCAGGCTTGAGAGGCCCTGGCCTTTTGCGGCGAAAAAGGAGGGGGGGGGTTTTGCGTGACCGGTGGCGGGAATCATATCGCGGACTTCGCGACCACCCCCCCCTTTTTTGTGGGGGACCCGTTTTAATCCCCCATGTTTCCTCCTGTCCATGATGAAGCGCTGCAAGAAAATTTTGCGGAAAAGACCAGAGGGGCCCGCATGTCGTATTCATCAAAAAGGTGATTGGGTCGTCCGACTTTTTGCATCCAGAAGCTGCGGGCTAAAGAAAGGGGGCCTGCAAGGCATTGCGCCGCCCAGGATTTTGCCGTTTGACCGGCTTCCTTCTCCCCCTCTGATGGCATCGAAAATGGGCTCAGGAGACTAAATCACCCTTTGATTTTTTAATTGCCTTTGACCCCAACCCATTTTTTTCATCAAAGGGGTCTTCAGACAATGGATTTCCACGTGGTGTGTAACGAGTTGACATTTGGGCGTTTCTTTTGGGGATGCTATGTGCTGAGGGACGACATTTGTGGCCGTGATGCGAGGACGGGGGGGGTAAGCTGCTAGATGAGGTTGCTTAAACCCATAAGGAAGATTGGCGACGATGTTGTTCTTATATTCACGGGGGCCCTGACCCAAGCGATGAAGGCCTGACGGTCCTGAACTGACGATCCGCTGGATGCTGTTGTCGCCAGCACTGGAAGGACCCTTCTCTCTACCTCTACCTCAATTGTACCCCCTATTTTGTTACCACTGATTTCGCTCATGTTTAGAAATAAAAAATTTGAGAAGGTTGGAATGTTTGGAAAGTCTCTTATTAAAAAACGGCAAATACAGCTTTCTAAAAACCCTTAATCAAAACAAAAATTGCTGGATTCAAATTTAACTGCAAGGGTTTTTCTTTCAAAAAAATCTGGGCTGGGCAAAAAGGGAAAAACACATATCTGTTATGTTTTCGTATAATACACGGTATTTTTTTCCCTTCAATTTCCCGTGGTGACTAAAAATTGTTGTTTTCAGATTTAGTGAAGCTGGTCAAGAACAAGCTGTAGTCGCCAAGTCAAAAAACAGTTTTTTATGTTTTGTTAATACAGGTAATTTTTTTTAACCCTTCAATTACCTGTGGGCTATAAAAATTGTGTTTTAAGTTTAGTGCAAAGCTGCTCAAAGAACAAAACTGTAGGCGCCAAAATCAAAAAACACGTATTGTTATGTTTTTTATAATACACGGATTTTTTGCACCTTTCAATTCCTGTGGTGACTATAAAAATTTTGTTTTTGTTTACGTGCAAAATGCGTGAAGAACAAAATTGAGTGGCCCAAAATCAAAAAACACGTTTTGTTATGTTTTCGTATAATACACGGATTTTTTTTGCACCTTTCAATTACCTGTGGTGAATAAAATTGCTGTTTTCAAATTTCGTCAAGCTGCGTCAATGAACAAAGTGTAGGGCCAAAAAACAAAAACAGTATTTTTTGTTTGTATAATAACGGTATTTTTTGCACCTTTCAATTCACCTGTGGTGACTATAAAATTGCTGTTTTCAGATTTAAGTGCAAGGTGGATATATGAACAAAGGTGGAATGGGTAAAATTGAAAATGAACACCTATCTGAAATGTATACTGATAATAAAAGTGGAGTTTTGCACCTAACACAGAGACCTGCAGTTACTAGAAATGATGTGTATCCTAATATAAGTTCAGGCTGCCCAATTTCCAGGAAATATTTCAATAGCAAACTTAATAATAAAGATATTGCAGTGCCCTGTCTACACTAAGTCTTGGTGAACTTTATCCAGTGTTCTTTATAGAGCTTGTCTGTGTTCGACCGCGCCCCCCCCCCGCTCCCTGTGACTTTACAGCGGTAGATGCTCCTTTAAAATTCTCTGCCTAACTACATAAAATCTTCCAATCTCTAATCTAACTAAATTGTAAGGATCACAGCTAATAGTAGAGGTTTCTCTGTGCAGAAATAGAATAATTTCGCTGAGCTGTTTGGCCACAGGCAGAGCGCGCGTCCTACTCCTATGAGATGCTGAGACACACTGAGGCTGAACAGGAAACCCTGTTCTATGTAAAACGAGGTCATGTGATTTTTCCAGCCAATCGCAACCATACACATCCCAGTCATGACGTCGCACACACATCTCACCCTGCTCTATTCTGTAATCTGATTTTCTGGCGGCCAAAATTACAGGAAGCGCCGAAAATGCCGCGATCTTAATAGATGATGCACAGATTTTAGCCTTAATTTCGCATGATCTAAAAATTTAGATCACCATAAAAACCTTGCCGATTTCAACTTTGTCGATAATAATCGCTCAACACTAATTATATAGTCTTGAGAAAAGACGGCTTCGGGGGGACATGATTAATTTATATAAATATATAAATGGTCCACACAAAAAGTATGGGGAAAAATTATTTAAGTGAAGCCCCCTCAAAAGACAAGGGGACATTCCCTTCGACTAGAGAAAAAAGGATTCAATCTCCAGAGGAGAAGAGCGTTCTTCACTGTAAGAACTGTGAACCTGTGGAATAGACTCCTTAGGAGCTGGTCACAGCAGGAACTGTAGAGAGTTTCAAGAAAGGCTTAGATACCTACCTGGAACTAAAGAATATTAATGCTTACGTAGCGATATAAAATTCTGGATCCTGGCTGGTGGCGGCTCTGGGGTCAGAGATATGATCTCCACTGGAGCAGATTGGTTCTTGCCTTGTGGGTTCCAGGGCAATAACCGGTGTTGAGGCTGGGCTTAAAGTCTTTGTCTCTCTCCCTCACCCACATTTTCCCCACCCTTGGTTGAACTTGATGGACACGTGTCTTCTTTCAACTGTACTAACTATGTAACTATCCCTCCTCCCTCCACTCTTCCTCCTGATTTATTGCTAATTCCCATTTCTCTATCTTCCCTTTCTTTCGTGCTATATGTGCAGATGCTCCCCCCATCACTAGAACCTAGTTTAAATACTCCTCAAACTTACTGGCCATCTTGTCTTCCAAAACAGTTGCACTCTGCCCATTTAGGTACTGCTCGTTCTTAGCATAGAGTTAGAGATGGGCGAATTTCCCGAAATTCATTTCGTTCACTTCGCCGAATTTCTCGGCGAAAAATAACTTCGTTCCGAATTACTTTGGCACGAATCACGTTGAAAAACAGCTATTTCCAGGCTGCACAGAGCCAGCAGGGTGCTTTAGAACGTTGTGCCATGCTTAAATATGCAGAGGGAGCTTGGTTTGGTCTTCATACAATGTTGTGTTTTAGTATGACACGCACATGACTGCTGCCGCTCTTAGAATCGCTTCACTATAAAATTCCCTGGGCACTTAAGTGGGCAAAACTGACCAAAAAACTGAAGGGGGAATGTAGCCTGATAAAGTCATGTCAGCGATATCCGGAAAAAACAAGCTGCGAGCTCAGGTGGCAACATCAGTGACAGAGTGTGGAGGTGACGGCGGCAGCCACAGCAGCATGAGGTCAGAGAGTGGCACAATGACATTCTGGAGGTGGCAAAAACAGGAGTAGGCCACAGAGTGAGGCCACAGAGTGGGACAATGACACAGTGTGTAGGTCACGGCAGCAGCCAGAGCAGCAGCATGAGGTCAGACAGTGGCACAATGACAGAGTGTGTAGGTCACGGCAGCAGCCACAGCAGCAGCATGAGGTCAGACAGTGGCACAATGACACAGTGTGTAGGTCACAGCAGCAGCCACAACAGCAGCATGAGGTCAGACAGTGGCACAATGACAGTGTGTAGGTCACGGCAGCAGCCACAGCAGCAGCATGAGGTCAGACAGTGGCACAATGACACAGTGTGGAGGTCACGGCAGCAGCCAGAGCAGCAGCA
Source organism: Phyllomedusa bahiana (assembly GCA_025379985.1). NCBI lineage: Eukaryota > Metazoa > Chordata > Amphibia > Anura > Hylidae > Phyllomedusa > Phyllomedusa bahiana. The sequence goes on along the minus strand of JAODAL010044499.1, from coordinate 28,383 downwards.
TGAGGTCAGACAGTGGCACAATGACAGAGTGTGTAGGTCACGGCAGCAGCCACAGCAGCAGCATGAGGTCAGACAGTGGCACAATGACACAGTGTGTAGGTCACGGCAGCAGCCACAACAGCAGCATGAGGTCAGACAGTGGCACAATGACAGTGTTTAGGTCACAGCAGCAGCCACAGCAGCAGCATGAGGTCAGACAGTGGCACAATGACATTCTGGAGGTGGCAAAAACAGGAATAGGCCACAGAGTGGCACAATGACAGAGAGTGGAGGTGACGGCGGCAGGAGTAACAGCATGAGGTCAGAGAGTGGCACAATGACACAGTGTGGAGGTCACGGCAGCAGCCACAGCAGCAGCATGAGGTCAGACAGTGGCACAATGACAGAGTGTGGAGGTGGGTGGCAATACCAGTCCCTGGTAAAGATGGTTGGTGGCAGATGGAGAAACTGGCAGCAGATGTGTGGCATCAGGCGGGTGGCGGCATCAGAATAGTGGCTTGGTAACCCTTGGATATAAATTGTGCTCCACAAATGGGCAGGAAAAATTGACTTGTATGTGCCGTTTAAAAACTCTGTGTATTTTACTGAATATAAAAGCACAAACAGGCTTAATTAACCTTCGGATATGAATTATGCTACAGAATTTCTTCTGTGGCGGTGAAAAACAAAGTTTCTTTTACTGAGTACAACTGCAGAACAATGCTTAATTAACCCCTGGATGTAAATTGCGCAAAATAATTGAGCCACCACAAACTAGTAGCTTTGTAGCGTGTTACAATGCGGTGTTTTTTACGCCACACAATAAGAGATAAAATTGTAATTAACCTTTGCTTGTGAATTAGGCTACAGGAAAAATGTATATATTTTGGCGGTAAAAATGACGGTTTCTTGGGATCACCACAGCTGAAAAACAACGCTTAATTAACCCCTGGATGTAAATTGCGCCAAAGAATTGAGCAGCCAAAAATGAAGTGGTATTTGTATTGTAAAAACGCTGTTTCTTTAAATGAATACAACAGTAACTGGCTTAGATCCCCCATGGATATTCAATGTGCTGTGAGCAGATAGGATTTGAATGTATATGCAGCTGCAGTGGACGCACACTGGATTTCAGATCCAATACATAAAAAATCAGAAATAGAACGTTAAGAGAAGCAGTCTCTGAGACCCCCCACAAAAATCGCTGTATAAAAATCAGTTCTTCAGTAACAATCAGCCGCGGCAGCACCTTCCCTGATCAGTACAGTGAGAGGAGTGTGAGCTCCCAACGTCGCGCCCGGACTTATATAGTGCGGTGACGTCACAGAATCCTGCCGGTCTCTGATTGGCTTCATCTCTGCACATGTCATGCAGGCTATGCCCTTCTTCTTCCCAGAGTGCTTTGCCCCATGTAGCGCCATGTGTTCGCAGCCATTTTATCAATCAAAAGCACACTTCGTTCACCCGAAGTACCCCAAACTTCGACTTCGTTCAGAACTGAAGTTTTCCTGAAATTCTAAACAAATTCCACTTCGTTAGAATCAATTCACCCATCTCTACATAGAGTCTGTAGCCGAGACAGAAGTCAGCCCGGTTCTCCAAAAACCCAAATTCCTTTTTCCTACACCATTTTTTGAAAAGCTTATTCACCTCTCATCTCCCGCTGCCTCTCTGGTGTGGCCCATGATATAGGTAGTATTTCTGAAAATATTAAATTGGAGGTCTTTGCTTTGAGCTTTTGGCTTAGGTTCCTGAAATTGTTTTTAAGGGCATTCCACTTACCTCTAACTTTGTCATTGGTGCTAATGTGCACTATAACAGCTGGATTATCACCAGCCCCACCAAGTAATCTGTCAACCCAATCCATGATATCTCAAAAATGTTCCCCAGGAAGACAACATATTGTTTAACAATCCCGGTCTTTGTGACAGACTGCCCTGTTTGTTCTCATAATAATGAATTATCCAACTACTAGCACCAGTGTAGCCTGCCCAGCCTGCCAGCACTCCTGTTTCCTATCTTACTTAAGAAGACAGTGTAATTGTCTAGCTGCAGCATTGTTATTTCTGAACTAACATCCCCCTCATCTGCCAATCTTACAAATTTGTTTGGGTTGTGCCAAATCATGACTAGCCTTCCTGACACTTTTCCTTCCTCCCCTTCTTTCTGATTGTCGACCAGCTAGCTGCCTCATATCCCTGCCCCTACATGCTAGCATCCTCCCCAGCATCTACCCCAGCGAGAGCTTGCTCAGTGAACAGCAGACACACTTCCAAGTTGCCAATGGATCTCAGTGTTGCCACTTGCTCATTTAAATCCAAGATTTGGGCTTCTAAATGCGGAGTGTGCACACATCTCACACAGCAGAATGCAACCATCGCTAAGGACTGTTGTTAGAATTTGGATACATGCTCACAGGCGATGGCCACTGAACATTAGATCGAATTCATAGTCATGAGAATCAATTCAATCATGGAACTCATAAGGGTTATTACACAGTCAGAGGACTACACAGATAGAGGACAGATCAGGATAAATCAATCATAAATATTCTCACTTCTAAATTTCCTGCCAAAACTAAATTTTTTCTCACATCATAAGTCCACACTTAACAGGGGTTTGTCTACTACAATGATACATTTATCTCAGATCCCGTGTATCTTGTTTTCATTTTAATTCAGGGGCGGTACGTGTTGATTTACTGGCATATATTACGGCTGCAGTAGAAGCCAGTGTCTTATGTAGCTATAGAAACCAGTGCTGGGCAGCCTTTCAGGACGAGACGTAAACAGGTCTGTAGCTATAGCAACCCAGCACCGGCAGCCTATCGGAGAGATTTGAACAGGTTGTAGCGACCAGTGCTGGAAGCCATATCATGAGAGATCAAAACAGGGATGTAGGAGCTATAGCGACTGAGGAGATGATGCATGCCCATACAAGAGGGGATAATCTAGGAATAGGCGGACACTGTTAATGGGACACTTATTGCACAAGTGACTTGTCTTTGCCAAGATTCTTTAACATAAAAAGGCACATCCGTGTTAGTGTGACACAAACCCCTTTAAGACAAAAAACACCATTTAGACACAAATAAATCTTCACAGGCTCGCCAAACTCGCTTCTTTCAAATTTAGTTTTAAACTTCCTCCCAACCCCATTCTGCCAGTGCTACATGCAAACGAATCCCCAGGATACAAAGGTGTATTGATACCGAATAAACACAAATTCTTTTTATTAAAGGGGAACGGGGAAAAACTTAATATTTTTATATTATGCATGAGACACAAATTAAAGAGGTTCTCTGCTTTGGACTATTTCTATTTTTTTAATTTGTTTTGACAATGATTGCAATTAGAGATGGGCGAATTGATTCTAACGAAGTGGAATTCATTTAGAATTTCAGGAAAAAATTCGGGTTCTGAACGACAGTCAAAGTTTGGGGTACTATTGGGGTGAAACGAACGTGTGCCTTTTCAGTGAAAATTGGCTGCGTGCACATCGGCGTTTACATGGGGCAAAGCACTCTGGCGAGGAACGCAAGGGCATATGCTGCATTGACATGTGCTGTGATGAAGCCAATCAGAGGGAGACCGGCGGGATTTTCTTGTGACAGTCACCGCACAACATATATAAGTCCCGGAGTGACGACGGCTGGGAGCTCACACTCCTCTCACCTGTGCTCATCAGGGAAGGTGCTGGCCGCAGGCTGATTGTTACTGTAGAAACTGATTTTTATATCAGCGATTTTTGCTGGGGATGTATCATCTTGTCTCAGAGACTGCTTCTTCTTAACGTTTTATTTCTGCATTTTTCTTGGGTATTGGATCTGAAATCCAGTGTGCGTCCACGGCAGATGAATATACATTTAAATCCTATCTGTCACAGCACATTGGAATATCCTAGGGGGATCAGCCAGTTCACCATGGTGTATTCATTTAAAGTATAAAACAGCGTTTTTACAATAACAAATACCACTTTTCATTTTTGGGACTGACTCATTATTCTTTTGGAGCAATTTACATCAGGGGTTAATTATGCGTTGTTCTGCCGCAACTGTGGTGACTCCAAGATAACACCGTCATTTCACCGCCAAATATATACATTGTTCCCCTGTAGCTAATTCACAAGCAAAGCTTTAATACAATTTTATTCTATTGTTGTGTGGGCTCATAAAAAAAATCACAAGCATTGTACACGCTACAACTGACTAGTAGTTGGATGGTTGCTTAATTCTTTGGCCACAATTTATCTCCAGGGTAATTATAACGTTGTTTTTCCGATGTGGTGACTCTCCAAGAAACCCGTCATCTTTTCTACCAGCAAATATATACATTTTTCCTCGTAGCCTATTCAAAAGCACAAAGCGTAAATTTACAATTTTATTCTACCTTGTTGTGTGGCAATAAAAAACAAGCAATTGTAACACGCTACACATAGATAGTAGTTGGTGGTGGCTTAATTCTTTTGGCACAATTTACATCCAGGGGATTAAATTTTAACGTTGTTTTTCCACGCTCGTCGGATTGTACTCAATAAAACCGACATTTTTCACCGCAAAATATATCGTTTTTCTGTAGCCTAATTCTCAAACCAAAGCGTTAATTTACAATTTTATCTCTTGTTGTTGTGGCGTAAAAAAACACCGCATTGTAACACACTACAAAGTTAGTAGTTTGTGGTGGCTCAATTTCTTTGGCGCAATTTCATCAGGGTTAATTAAGCGCTGTTATTCAGTTGCACTCAGTAAAAGAAACCTTTCTTTTCACCGCCACAGAAGACAATTTCTTAGAAATAATTTTCATATCGAATGTATAATTAAGCATTTACTTTCAGTAAATTACACAGTTTTTAAAACAGCACAACTAACAAGTCAATTTTTCTGCCCATTTGTGGAGCACGCAATTTAATCACACCAGTGTTACCAACCATAGCTTCTTAGTGGGTTCTTTTGGAGTCAAATACAGGGTGTGTATTTATCATATGATACAGATATCTTCAACTCAAAACAGTGTCTGTACTTTTTAGAACCACAACACAGTATGTTAGACAGAGGACGGTGGCAGGCTCTTCGCCTGGAAGTGGCAGCAGAGGCACACAAATTATCTGGAGCAGGCCAGTCGCAAGCACAGCTACGGGGTCCGTCGCAGCTGGGGTCACTCGGTGACAGGCCACAACTGCCCGCATGTCATCTAGGGCCGTGTTTGGACTAGGGCAACCCTCCATGGGTCCTTGAATTGGTTGACTAGGTCATCCACTTCCTCCCAGATGATCATCTGACAACCCCAGCCAAGAGTCGGTGGGAACGTACAGACACAAACCCTAGTTGGCTATGGGCCCGGGCCCGAGCGGGTCAGCAGCCCTCACCTGTCCTCAACCCCGCCTCTGTCCCATCCCGGTTCCTCATGCAGAGTTATACTTTGTAGGTCTGCGGCCTCAGCGCCAATATATCCAGCGTGGATGAACAATTTGAGGAGGGCTCAGTTCAGCTTGCTACTTAGTAGGGAAGAAAATTGGGCCATATATCCCCTTCTTTCTTGCAGTAGCGGCAAAGTATAGATGTTGAGAGTGGCATGGCGAGGTCATGTAGCTGTGAGGGGTCAGCTCTGCATACCAAGTCCGGTGATGAGGACAGCAGTAGTGATGATGAAACACAAATAGATGATGATGTGACAGACCGCACTTGGGAGCCGGGTGAGGCAAGGGCTTCATCATCGAACCCCCCCCCCCACCCCCCCCCCCCCCCGAGAAAGAGGCGTCCTGCTTGCGCGTCATTGGCAGCAGCGCAGCCAGCAAGTGGGTCTTGTGGCCGTGAGTCTGCTAGGATAGCAGCAGTTTGTGAGGTCGGGAGCCAAGCACTGGACCAGGGGCTTACAAAAAAACACGCTTCGCAGGTCCAAGAAGAAGTAGCAGCACGGGCCTCAAGCCGAGGCTAGCGGCCGGACGATTAGGCAGTAGTCACTCAGTTTGGCAGCGTTGGCGGTAAATCAGATACTCGGCTGTGTGGCAGTTCTTGGCTATAAGACACACCGAGAGGAGCCAATATGGGTTTATGTAGATCGGTAAGCAGAAGTGAAGCGTCGGACAGTAAGAGATAACGTTGCACCACGGCCCTGCCGTCAACACATCGCAGCCGTCACCATCGGTGGCTTCTGGGCAGAAACGTGTAGATCACGTTGTGGTGGTCCCATCCTGACTCCGAAGCTAACAGACTGCAGCAGCTGCCAGCACACAGCGAACCTCTAGATCAGTCACTCATGCCTATTGCCGCCAGTCAAAGGCTCACCCACCTCTGCAGAAGGGAGCTGTATTATCTTATGACATCATCTCCGGTCAGATGTTCCTGCTTCCTCGTACTCATGGGCCAGCAGGCGTTCAACGAGGGCGATTTGCAAAGTGACAACAGTATGCTGTCCAACCATCACTAAGGTGCAGAAGCTGACCGTTTACTACTGTCCAAGTTGTTGGTGCCTTCTGTCCCTCTTTTCCAAATGGTGGACTCTGCACCTTCAGAGAAAACTAATGGATCTGTGCCGAGCCGAGATGGAGAGTTACAAGCCGTAATTTCTTTTCACCCAAAAGGCATGTACCCAGACTCTTCATTAATATGTTGAAACAAGAATAGTGGGCCAGTCCTCGAGCTTACGGTTTGTTCCAAGTGTGCACTGGCTGCGCGGTACGTCTGGAAGCTGTAACTTCGAGTCAGGGCCAGTACATGTCCTTTACGGCCCAGCTGGAGTGAACTGTGCTTCCCGGCCACAGAGCCCACACCTGCAACTTGGAACAGGTGATGCCGCTTTTCTCCCCTCCACGTTGTCAAACATGCGGCTCCTGCGCCACTGTCCCACGCCTCATTCTCTCCTACCACCACCACACATCTCAGCTCCAGAAAGTACGTGTTCCTTCACATTCCAACATGGCAGGGTACAGACGGTGTCTCGCAGTTTACATGGCATTGCCTCGGCGAACACAGAAGTCACACTGGGGAGGATAGGAACTGTCCGCGTAATTGCAAGCAAGAAATTCGATGTGTGGCTTTCTCCGCGCCAACTGCAAATCGGAACCATGGTGACAGACAATGGGTAGGAAACATGGTGTCAGCGCCCTGACACACGAGGAGGGATGTTCCATGCGCCCTGTGTTCAATCTGGTTGTGATAACAGGTTCCGGAAGTCTTTCCTCATGATCTTCAGAATAAAGAATTCCACTGAAAATTGCCAGGAAAACTGTGCATGCACTTTCATCCTTCCTACAAAGCCAGGAACACCCTCCTCAGAGTTGACAGCGGCCCAGAGGCCTCCCCCAAAACATCTGATATGCCGATGTTTCACTCCCTCGTGGAATTCCAGCACTCCTGCACATGTTGGACCGACCTGTTTGAACTAGAGAAAGCGCACCCCATTAACGATGTTTTGAGATCACAGGCTGACAGGAGTATCCACTGTGTAACCTTTGATGGTCAGCAGTTGGCAGCCTCATTGCGTAGACCACCTTCGCCGTTTGTTGGAGGCCATTCGAGGAGGCCACGTTATTTGTCTGTCAGTAAGGACTACGGGAATTAGGAACGTATATTTCACTGCTTCACTGTCCCTGGAACAGATGCTGAAAAATCTGTATGGGCAAGGGACTGGAGACGTGGCAACTACAATTCGCGGACACATGTGGTTCCGCTGGGGACTGATATGGAGGAGTAGGAGGAGGAGGAGCACATTCCGGTGCAGAAGGCTCATTGTCTTGGTGAAATGAAGTGTGATTTTTTACCAGGTGACAAGGAGAGGAGGAGCAGGAGCAGCTGAGGAAGTTGGATGGAGATGAGGAAGACGAGGCAGGTTGAACCCGCAAGACACCGTCGGCAGTATATAGTGGAGATGGAGGGAGGGACGACCTTGGTGTAACTTGTGCTGATGGCCCGCAGCATGCTGATTTGCCTGGCTAGTGACAGCCCGAATAGTCAGCATCCGGCAGAGGGATTGAACTTCTGGCTCTCCACCCGTTGGTCCCTCGATACCCGGTTCCAAAATCCAGGGAGCCTTTTTCCCAGTATTGAGGGGAGGACAAACATCAAATACTATAAGGAAATCCTAAGTAGTCAGTTTGGCCGCTGCCTATGTGCAACGGACATCGTCCTCTCCCTCTATGCTACAGGTCTGAACGGTGGTTCTTCAGCGCTCACGTACTACATCCGCGGCTGGGGGGGGAAGGTGGGGGGGGGGAGCAGTACCAGCTCCATCAAAGCAACCTAAGCTGGAGCACTGATGAGCAGATTCCTTCACCCCCTAGTGGGAGGGAGTCCCCAGCAGCAGCAGCAGCAGGACCGGGAGCAGACCCCTGAACCAAAACGGGGTGGTGGCCTACTTGAAGCACTCTGCCACCCCAGTTAGAAGACCGCTGGCAATGGGCAGCCAAACTGGATGTGGGGGCCGCAACTTGCCGAGTTTGCGTGGAGAAGTTTCCTGCCCGGCCAGTAGTGGGCATCAGAACGGGGTTCAGTGCGCGGGGGCCATGTTACCCCCGGAGAACCCGCTTGTCCCCGGGAAATGTGGAATGACTGACCCTTTGTCAAGATGAAAAAGGGTGGTCGGCCGGGGTTTCCACAAAAAACCCCAAAGCCTTGGCGTCAGACTAATCAGCCATGATGCCTCACCCAAAATGTGAGAAATGGTCTGGGTTCAACTACCTGCCTCAGCCACTATTTGTGCCCCACCCGCCCCGTTTTTCCAACATCGCTGGTTTCTCCATCTGCCACCAACCCTCTTTTTAGGGGCTGGTTTGCCAAAACCCCCTCACACTCTTTTATTGTGCCACTGTTTTTCCCCCTGCTGCTGCTGTGGCTGCGCGTGACCCCACAATGTGTCTTTTGTGCCACTCTCTGCCCCATGTGTTGCTCCTGCCCCCCGTCACTCCACTCTTTCAAAAGTCCCTCTGTGGGGCCCACTCCAGTTTTTGCCACCCCAGAGGATTTTCCACTTTTTGACCCCCATGCTGCGCTGTGGGTCTTCCTGACCTAGACATGTGTCATTGTCCCCTCTGTGGCCTATTCTGTTTTTTCCACCCCCAAATGTCTTGTGCCCTGTATGATCATGCTGCTGCCGCCTCACCTCCACTCTCTGTATTGTGCCACTTGTGGCCTCTATGTTTTTCCCCTCGAATGTCATTGTGCCACTTCGACCTCATGCTGCTGCTGCCCGTGCCTACACACTGTTTCATTGTGCCACTGTTATTCCTGCTGCTGTGTTTCTGCTTTTCCCGTGACCAAACAACGGGTCATTTTTCCACTTTCCCTCATGCTGCTGCTGGGCTGTGCCGTGACCTAGACACTGTGCATTGTGCCACTTGTGGCCTATTCCTGTTTTTGCCCCCCTCCAGAATGTTTGTGCCCCGTCTGACCTATGCTGCTGCCGCCGTCACCTCCACCTCTGTCATTGTGCCATTGTGGCCCACGCGTTTTGCCACCCCCAGAAGTTTTGCCACTGCTGACCCATGCTGCTGCTGTGGCTGCTCCCGTGACATAACACTGTGTCATTGGCCACTGTTGACCTCATGCTGTGGTGGTGCTGCCCCTGACCTACACACTCTGTCATTGTGCCACTCTTGACCTCATGCTACTGCTGTGGCTGCTCCGTACCTACACACTGTTCATTGTGCCATGTCGACCTCATGTGCTGCTGGGGTGGCCGTGTCTCACATTTGTCCTGTGCCCTGCTGACCTCATGCGTGCTTTGCTGCTGCCATACCCCACATCTGTCTTTTGCCAAATGTCTGACCCCATCTGCTGCTCTGGGTGTGCCGTGCCTCCCATTTGTATTGTGCCCTGTCTGACTCATGCTGGTGTGGCTGGCCCTACCTCCACACTGTGTCATTGTCCACCTGTGGCCCACACCGTTTTTGCACCTCCGAATGTCATTGTGCCACTGCCACCTCATGCTGCTGCTGTGGCGCTGCCGGGACCTACACCGTGTCATTGTACAGTCTGTGGCCTATCCTGTTTTTGCCCCCCTCCAGAATGTCTTGTGCCATGCCTGACCTCATCTGCTGCTGTGGTGCTGCATGCCTCCCCACTGTGTCATTGTCCCATGTGTGGGCCCACTCCGTTTTTGCCCCTCCCGAAAGTCATTGTGCCCTACCGACCCCATGTGCTGCTGTGGCTGCTGCCGTGACCTCCACACTCTGTCTTGTGCCACTGTCTGCCTCATGCTGCGCTGTGGTGTGCGTGCCCCCCACTGTGTTTTGTCCCACCTTGTGCCTATCCCGTTATTGCCACCTCCAGAAAGTGATTTTGCCCCTGCCCCGCCTCATCGCTGCTGTGGCTGCTGCCGGGGGCCTCCCCACTCTGTCATTGTGCCACCCCTCTGACCCCATGCTGCTTGTGGTGCTGCCGTGACCCCCCCACTGTTCATTTTTCCCATCTGTGGGCCTACTCCTGTTTCTGCCACCTCCAGAATGTCATTGTGCCACCCCCCTACCTTTTATGCTGCGCTGTGGCTGCTGCCCTGACCTCCACACTGTTTCTTGTCCCACTCTGGGGCTTCCCGTTTTTTCCACCCCCCAGAATATCATTAGCCATTTTCTGACCTCATGCTGCTTCTGTGGCTGTGCCGTGACCCACACCAGTGTCATTGTCCCCCTCTGTGGCCTAGTCTGTTTTTGCCCCTCCCGTTGTGATTGGCCACTGCCTGACCTCATCTTTTTGCTGTGGCTGCTGCCGTGACCTCCACACTGTTCATTGTCCCATGTGGCCTACTCCTGTTTTTTTTTCCACCCCCAAATGTCATTTGCCCCTGTCTGAAAATCTGCTGCGCTTGGGCTTTTTTCGTACCTCCCCACGTGCCTTGTCCACTGTCGACTCATGCTGCTGCTGTTGCTGTCCGTGACCTCCCCACTGTGTCTTGTCCCCCTCTGTGGCCCCGTCCTGTTTTTGCCACCTCCAAATGTATTGTCCCCTGTCTGACCTCATGCGCTCGCCGTCCCTCCCTCCTGTCATTGTGCCATCATGGCCTACTATGTTTTGCCACCTCCAAAAAGTCATTGTGCCTGTCTGCCTCTGCTGCTGTGCCGTGACCTACACACTGGGTCTTGTGCCAAATGTCTGATCATGCTGCTGCTGTGGCTGCTGCCCCTTTACCCCACACGGGCATTGTCCCACTTTGGCCTTTTCTGTTTTTTTTCCCCCTTCCCGAATGTCATTGTGCCCCTGTTGACCTCATGCTGCTGCGTGGCTGCTGCCCTACCTACACACTGTGTCATTGTGCCACTGTCTGACCTCATGTGCTGCTGTGGCTGCTGCCGTGACCTACACACTGTGTCATTGTGCCACTGTCGACCTCTGCTGCTGTGTGGCTGCTGCTGTGACCTACCCCTTGTCATTGTGCCAAATGTCTGACCTCTGCTGTGCTGTGGCTGTGCCGTGACCCAACACCTGTCATTGTGCCATGTCTGACTCATGCTGCTGCTGCCGTGACCTCCACACTTGTCATTGTGCCCCCGTGGCCTATTCCTGTTTTTGCCACCTCCCAAAAGTCTTTTGCCCCGTCTGACCCAGCGCTGCTGGGCTGATCCGGACCTAAACACTTGTCATTGTTTCCATGTTTTACCTCATGCTGCTGCTGCCGTGACCTCCACACTGTGTCTTGTGCCATCTGTGCTTTCCGTTTTTGCCACCTCCAGAAAGTCATTGTGCCCCTGTCTACCCAATGCTGCTGTGGCTGCCGCCGTCACCTCCACACTCTGTTACTAATGTTGCCACCTGAGCCCTCAGCTTGTTTTTTTCCAGCTTTCGCTGGCATGACTTTATCAGTCAACATTCCCCCTTCAGTTTTTTTATAGTGAAGCGATTCTAAGAGCGGCGGGAGTCATCTGCGTGTCATACTAAAACACAACATTGTATGAAGACCAAACCAAGCTCCCTCTGCATATTTTAGCATGGCACAACGTTCTACAGCACCCTGCAGGCTCTGTGCAGCCTGGAAATATCTGCTTTTTAACGTGATTCGTCCCGAAGTAATTCGGAACGAAGTTATTTTTTGCTGAGAAATCCGGCGAAGTGAACGAACCGAATTTCGGGAAGTTCGCCCATCTCTAATTGCAATGTGTCTACCAGCTGGGACCCAAATACATCAGCAGTAATCCATGGGGTTGCCAAAAAGTGTTTAATTTCCCTGCAATAGTCACCATGGGGGAACATTAAAGGGGTTTAGCCACGATCTCATTTCATGCCTCCTGTATTAAGCACTTCAGCTCTGTGTGCTCAGAAGGGGGCGTGTGTGATTTGTTTGAATTGCATATTATGTGAAACAGTAGAATGACATCAACATGCCTGTCCTCACTCTTGTCAAAGAAAAGTCTGTTTATGTAAAGAGCTGTGAGTAGCTACAATGAAGCTCAGAGGTAAAGTTTTTGCCTCACAGCACAAGGTTCTAGGTTCAAATACCTGCAGGAACCAAACCCATGGATTTTTTTTTTCTCTTTATCAATGCACATACCTGATTGAGGTTTCTTTTTTTATTTATTTGCACTGCTTGACTTATTACTGAGGAGTACAGAGGACAGGAGTAGAGTGACAGCACCTTGGGTTTGAACACTCACTAGCTGCCTGAGAGGAGAGCTCTCTGAGAGATGTCTGAGCATGTCTGGCCAGGACTGAGGAGCTCCCAGCCCTGGTTGTATCCTCTGGTGATGAGCTGTAAACAATGGGTCACTAAAGGAGCAGCTTAAACAAAAACGGTTCAGAATTTGTAATAAAGATAAATGGTGAAAATGTTTATTATTTAATTTTCAAGCTTCCCATGTCATTTTTACTTTGTGGCAAAACCCCTTAAAGTTAACCTGTCCCTTTAGGTGACTATTCAGAATAAGTTGTCATGAGTCTACATGAGGAATATCAATTTATTTACCCATTATACAACCTATATCTGGCATTTTTACCACTGTAAATTCATCTCTCTATTTCAGTTTCCCTGAGCTCAACTCCAGAATGAGTCTCCCTTGCACTGCACACAAAGAGAAGAGAAGATATTTCTCTCCATTTCTTTGCAGCACACTTCACAGAAGAAAAAGGATGAAGGATATAGAAGATTAGTACTGAGCAATTTTTTTCTGCCTCTATCTCTTTTCAGCAGCTCAATTCCAACTTCTCCCCCTCCATTCATTGACTTTGATGGGCAGTATGTAACCTGATCCCCAATTGAGCTTATAGACCTTCGTCTTCCTAATAGATTTTAGCATTAAATCAAGGGTGGATGATCAGGGGAAGAAGGAGCATACAAGATGGCTCATTAGTGGAGAAAGAGGTATTACCTCTGATAAGATTAAAGTTTTTTTATATTTGCGTGAATCGTCTAAACTAGGCAACCGCTTTAAGCAAATAAACACATTTTCCTTATAGAATCTCTAAGTAAATAAGATCAAAGATTAAAGATAAAGCTAAGTTATGATTATATGTCAACTGTAAATATTTTCTTAACATGCAGACTTAATGTGTATGTTTGTACTCAGACCTGCTAATTCTTGTGAGCTGTAATGAATATCATGGCCTTATAGTCAGTTAGGTCACTCACAGTTGTTCTCTCCTTAACCTTACAGTAATCAATCACAAACCCTTCTTCAAATGGAGCGTTCCTGACAAAATCCTCATCATGTGTGAAAGCATGGAGCTTGTCTTTCCCAACTGTAAAATATGTTTTACCTAAAGACGCAACTATTATAATGTGTCCTCCGGGTTTCAGCAACCTTGAAAACTTCCTGAGATATCTGATAAAATCATCATGATCTTTGCTAATAACATCTAGTAGCCAAACAGTGATGATACAATCTGCTGGAGGTAAGACCATCGGATCCAGGATATTCTCTTTCTCAAGGTCACATTTCATAACATGTTGAACTGCTGATCTCACTTTTTCATCTTTGTCATGTACCTGGTCACTGAAAGAAATAGGAAAAATAAGGTGATTCTCCCACAGTTAGCATCAATAGGGCGGCAGGAAAGTTTGTTAGTTCTCTGTATTATTGGTTTTTAAAACTGTTACATGGACATGACTTAAACCTTAACTGGTGGACTAAAGGTGACATGTATGATTTTTGGCGCCCGGGCACCATTTTTTTGCATTCTTTAGAAGCGTAGAATGCACCTGACTCTATGAACCTGTTCTACTGCGGGTCATAGATTTAGTGCTTTCTAGCTACGAAGTGACACTTCTGACTCAGGTAAACCACTTTTAAAGCAGTAATGCGCCTGGATGTGCCGTACTAAAGCTATAAATGTGTTGCTTCGTATGGTTGTAGTGTGACATGCCTCCAGCACGCCCCCTGATTTCACACGCATTACGAAGTGCCAAGGGCGGCGCATAATATGCTTGATATTGGAATGTGCCTGATAGAAAGATAAAAATAGAGCGAATGGGGCTGCGCTAGTTTTTGGGCGGAAAAGATGCCAGACTACTGGCGCAGCCCCGTTCTTACATGTCACTCTAAGTGTGAAGATTATATTGTGCCGTTCTAACACTGCCTGCAGTTATATATGACCCTATGGATGAGAATAATGATCAGAAAGGTAGTTTTTAATTTTGACTAACTGAAATGTTTAATAGATCTGCTTTGTATCTCTTGCACAGCTGCAAGAATTACAAGAATATTAGGGTTCCCCTCAAATTTGAACAAACACTTCACCTGCTTCCTTCCATCTGGAGATGGAGTTTTGCAGCATGTCCCCAGTCAAATGCTCCAGTCCGTGTGTTCAGCCATCTCTTTAACTCTAGGATGCATCTGTCTTTGGCCTTCAACACTACAATGTTCTTGAAAAATCCACAGGCTGCATACAGATAATAGGCTATGGAACCCATGCTGAGGTCAATCAAGATATCTCCTTTAATATGACCTGCAGAAACAGTTTCCAAAAATTAAAACAGAGAAAATAGTTTGGTAGACCCATATAGATGTTGCAGATAATGACTATTTCCCCTTTATCAGGATATGTAGATATTGGTTTCTAAATACCAAATAATAATAAAAGCAACAACACATAATCCTGTTCTATGGGGCTTAGATTTAGAGGAATTAGTCTAATTCTTGTCTAATCTACATCTAAATTGTTCTCCAATATGGACAATCCTTATTAGCTAGAAGCTTTATCTAAACAATAACCTGATAACAAAGTATTCCTCTATTTTGCCTGGAACCTATAGTGATCAATGCTATCTGTGAGGCAATAAGGATGAATTCTTCTGGATTGGTAGCAACAGAGTGCAAGGGAGGTCTCGGCATGGGTTTACGGATGGTGGGGTAGGAAGCGTGTGGTGATATCCATGTTCTGCACTATCACAATTAGTGGCTCCAGACTTTAGAAACTACAAACGGCTGAGGTTTGTCACCACCTGAGAAACATGTGCACAGCTTTTAGGAGGTATCAGTGTAAAGTGCTGTTGGACACAAGCTTGTCTTCTGCAGGGGTAGCAGAGGGGCTGGAGGACTGGAGGCTAGAAGACATGACACAGGTCTGCATAAATCTGCACAACAGGGCCCCCTGTGCTGTGAGGAATCAGTTTCTAAGTGTAAAGCAGAGCCTGGCTGTCTCAAATTAGAGAAGAAAACACATGAGAAATCAAACCCCAATTCACAGACAGTGAGGCCTTATTAAGCTAAAATCTAACTTTATTTTTTTTACAGTTAAAAGCAATCTGTCGACCAGACGGAGTCAATGAAGGACCAAAGACAGTTTTCTTGGGTTTATAATTTGAGGTCCTTTGCCTGAAACTATGTATTCCAGAAAGAGTAGGCTGGTTTGTTCAAACAGGCGTTTCTCCAGCTTAGTGTAAAGATGATTGGCTCGCAGCTGTTTAAGAACCAGTCATAGTTGAGCACATTGAGATAGTAAATCTGAGGAGAAGATCAGGATATCATCGAGACTGACCACTATGAAGTCATATAGTAGTTCTTGGAAGATCTCATTGACGAAATCTTGAAAAATGGCCGGCTCATTGCATAAACCGAATGGCATCACCAAGTATTCAAAGTGTCCATGGCGGGTGTTGAAAGCAGTCTTTCACTCATCACCTTTGCATATGCAAATGAGATAATAGGATCCCCACAAGTCTAGCATAGTAAAGATCTTGGCTCCGTGAAGCTGGTAGAAGACCTCAGAGATTAATGGTATGGGATATCGTTTCTTTTTATGGTTATCTTATTAGGACTCCAATAATCAATACAGGGATGGAGTGATCCGTATTTTTTCTCCACGAAGAAGAAACCTGCACCAGCTGGATATGAAGACTTGCAGAAGAAGCCTTTCTATAAGTTCTCCTTAGTATAGGCAGACATGGCCTGGCTCTCAGGCACAGTCAGTGGGTAACCCTTCCACCAAGGAGATGTCGGTCCCTGCAAGAGGTTAGTAAGACATAGGGCCTGTGAGGTGGAAGGGTCTCGCAGTGCTTCTCACAAAACCCATCAGCACACTCCTGGTATGGTGAAGGAAGACCCGGTAGTGGATTGGTGACCATCTGTGGCAAAGTGGTTCACATTGGTTGAGGAGCCACAAGACAGCGCAAATGGCAATTTTGTCCCCAGCATGTGACCTTGCCTGTTTGTTAGTTTGGGGAAATGGGGGGAAATGAAATTGGAGGGGGGTTAAAAACCGGAAGCTTTGGGGTTGAAAAGTTTCCCCGGATAAAACCCCGGGTAAAGCCCCCTCTTAAAAGTGCTTGGGGTCCCGCAGGGGGAAAGCAGATGCTGTGGAGAGGGTTGGGTTTTTAAAATTCTTCCTTTAACTTAGGGTGGGCATATACACTTTGCATGGGTTTATCAAGTTGTGAGAGCGATTATTTATCGCAAAGTTGAAATCGGAAAGGGTTTTTTTATGCTGATCGGATTTTTTCAATCACGCGTTTAATGTAGGTGAAAACCCCTCCCGAAAAAACTATTAATATCGCGCCATTTTCAGCGTTTTCCTGTCTTTTTTGGGGCGGCCACAAATAAACTTTAGAAAATTTAAGCAGGGTAGCGGGAGGGGTGTGACGTCAGGGACGGGGATGGTTGCGTTTGGGCCCGGGAAAAAAAATCAAAAATGACCTCTTTTAAACCATCCCCCCCCACCCCCTTCCTTTTTAAACCCTTCATGTGTGTCTAGGTTTTTAAGAGCGGGAGGGTGTGCTGGTCTCTCTCAAAACAGCTCAGGGGCAACTTTTATTTTTTTCACAAAGACAACTTTGCTTTTAGCGGGTAAACATTAAAACTTAGATAATTAGAGATTTGCAGATTTTAGTTACTTAGGCTGAGAATTTTAAAAAGGGGCATCTAGCGCTATTCAGGGAGCAGGGGGGGGGGGGGGGGGGGGGGGGCGGCTTCGGGCGAAAAAACAGGGCAAAAAAATAAATGGATATTGTGCAGCCCCGGGCTGTGTTTAGACCCTGCATTGCAATGGGGTTTTTTTTTAACACTTTTTGGCCGTTTTTTTTGGGGAAATTTTTCTTGTATTTGTGCAGCCCGTACTTATATTAGGATACAGAATTTTTTTTATTTAAATGCAGGTGTATTTGATTTGGTGCAAAAATCAACCCTTTTTTTATCCGTTAAAAAAATTTCAATTTTGGTTTTTTTTTACTTTGGCGCAGCCCCGCTTTGTTCATAGAGCCATCTTGCACTTTAAAAATTTTGGGAAAACAGCAATTTTGGGAGTCACCCAGGGGTATTGATTTGGTGCAAAAATCACGTTTTATTATCCGTAAAACAATTTAATTATGTTTTTTTCACTTTTTGGGGCAGTCCGCTTTTTTTCATAAGCCACCTTGCACTTAAATTTTAATAAGCAAATTTCCCCAATTTCAAGAGTGGCTCAAGGGGGAAAGGTGCTGGGCAAAAAAAGGGAAAAGGTAGGGCAAAATGTTAAAGGACACCATTTGCAAAAGACATGCTAGCAATTTTTTTTTTTATTTAGGGGGACCCATTTAATACAATAAAAAAAAGAGAAACAAAGACGTGGTGGGATTCCATACTATTTTAAAAAATGTGTTTTCTAGAATTAAACTACTAAAAAACTTGCATGTACAAAATAGCTGATACAAATATTCCTTTGAATTGTACAAGGGAGGTACAGGAAGACTTGAACAGATGTAGGTTACCCAGGACAGGTATAGTCAATGTCCAGTTCAACTAAAATGGTGGTTCAAAGACTCCCTTTTCCGGCACTTTTTAAATCTGGGGGTCAAGCAGGTTTGGGGCTCATGTTGTGGCCCAGTACAGGGATAGTCAATTTCCAGTGAAACTAAAATGGTGGTTGAAAGACTCCTTTTTCCGGCACATTTTAATCTGGGGGTCATGCAGGTTTGGGGCTCATGCTGTGGCTCAGGACAGATATAGTCAATGTCCAGTTCAACTAAGATGGTGGTTCGAAGACTCCTTTTCCCAGCACTTTTTAATCTGGGGGTCAGATAGGTTTAATGGTCATACTGTGGTTCAGAACAGGTATGGTCATTGTCCAGTTCAACTAAAATGGTGGTTGAAAGACTCCTTTTCTGGCACTTTTTAAATCTGGGGTCATGCAGGTTTGGGGCTCATGCTGTGGCCCAGGACAGGGATAGTCTATGTCCAATGAAACTAAAACGGTGATTGAAAGACTCCTTTTTCCGGCACTTTTTAATCTGGGGTCATGCAGGTTTGGGGCTCATGCTGCATTCCAGGACAGGGATATTCAATGTCTAGTTCAAGTAAAATGATGGTTCAAATCATACTGCCTTCTGGCACTTTTTAATTTGTGGGTGATGCAGGTTTAAGGGTCAGGCTGTGATACCAGACAGGGATAGTGAATAGTCTGTTACTTTTTTTCTGTGACTTTTATAACCTAAGTGTGTTGCCTAAGATGTAGCACATATCCATTTTACTGTTGTGGATGTTAATTCCAGCTTCTCCAGCCCTGTTTGGGTGTAAGAATGAAGGTGTTGTTCCTCTCCCATAGACTTTAATGGTCATCGGCGATAATCTATTATCGACTATCGGAAATCGTCTTGATAATTGCCGATATCGTCAATCGACCCGATGACGATAGTCGACGTAATCGCTCATCACTATTTATCAGTAGTCACCACTGGTGGATGAAGTGGAAATTGGCGTGGCTGAGCAGTTTAGCATCGCAGGCGGAGTTCTGATTCCAAGAATCATCTGTTGACTCGGGTGGCTAAGCAAATAAGTTTGTCCAGTGAAGGCACGTCACGAGCGGCTGATTCATCTTTAATTCTCCCAGAGAGACTCTGCCAGAAAGTGGCAACGAGAATCTAATTTTTCCACTCAAGCTCTCAGGATTCCACCCACAGTGGTATCCCCCTGACGCAGGCAAATCAGAGCTGTTGCAGCAGATGACTCCTGTCCAGGTTCCTTCAAGACATTCTGGAATGCCTGTGGAAATGCTCGGATGTTTTCCGTCACATGATATCCGTGGTCCCAGAGGGGAATAGCCTAGGCACAGGCTTTGTCAAACAGGAGGCTCATCACAAATGCCACCTTGGCATGTTTGGTGGTGAATTATCCCCTCCAAACCATCCTTACCTCTGCTGCCCGTCTGATTCACCTCTCTTCTTGATACTCCTCTGGCCCTCCCCTCTGCCAAGCCCTGCACTGGCTACCACTTGCCCAGCTAATCCAGTTCAAGTTAATAACCTTGACCTACAAGGCTCTCCATAACTTCTCCCCTCCATATATCTCTGCTTCAATCTCTAGATACCTCCCCTCTCGCAATCTCCGCTCCTCACAGGACCTTCTTTTCTGCTCTCCTCTTGTGATCATATTAGCTCTTGCATAGAATAGACTGAGTGAAAACTTCTTTATAAATATAGGCAATTTATTATTCAAACAAGTAAAGCCAAATGGCTAAAACATAGAATAAAACAAACTACTTGCGCTTGGCAATAGCAAACGATGCGATAAAAAGTCCAAGATTTTGGTAGGAGAAATTCAATCTTGCCGATGCATAGTGAAGCGTCCCCTCTTACTTCTCGGAGATCACGTCTGGAGTGTTTAGCCAGTTGGCTTTACTTGTTTGAATAATAAATTGCCTATATTTATAAAGAAGTTTTCACTAAGTCTATACTATTCAATTTCAGGGAGCCGCAGTACTCCATAACTGAGTGTCTAACGATGCAGAGATAATCCATTTAAAACTACCAGTATATAATATCATATTAGCTCTTCACATAACAGTCTCCAAGACTTCTCTCATGCTTCTCCCATATTCTGGAACTCACTGCCCCAACACATTAGACTCTCCCCCACTCTCACTAGCCTCAATGTCTTCAGGATTGCATATAACCAACATTAACCGTGTTGGACTCCTCCACCCCACAAACACGTCTGCCCCTCACTTTCTGTCTCTTCCCTCCTTCCCTGCAAACTGTAAGCCCTCATGGGCAGGACCCTCTCTCCCTCCATACCAGTTATTAGTTACTTATCGCCACCCTGTACTTGTTTGACAAATGCCATTTATGTAACCACCTCGAATGTACAATGCTCTAGAACTAAGGGCACTCTAAAATAAATAATAATATTAATAATAATTATTATTATCATTATTATTATTATTATTATTATTATTATTATGGGCCATCTTCTTCCCGTGGATAGATCATTGGCTGAAAAGCCCCTGCATGTCTGGAATGACTGGTGAGCAGACAGTAGGGAGCGTCTGCATGTTTACTTAGATAATTACATTACAACCAGTGTATTCTCTATACAAAAGACAAAGAATCTTTCTCCCCAGTCCCTTTTAAAGTGAGGGAGTGTCTGCTGTTTACAAGAAAACTTACACCAGTGGTTTCTCTATACAAAAGACAAAAAACCCTTTCTCCCCAGCCCGTTTTCAAAGCTAATATGTTCCCCCCCTTCACAAAAGAAGTGCAAAAAAACAAGAAAAAACCAGATCGCCCCCTTAGTCCTGGTCGTATCTATGTAAAACTGTCAGGAAACGGGGGATCTTTATTCAGGCTTTAGCTCTACATGATTCACTTTTTTTTTTTTAATTTTTTTAAAAAAAAAAAACTGATTAAATACCCATTTTGGAGGATCCCACGTCAACATTAGATCATGGTAAAATCCCTTTAATAAGTAAGAAAAAAGGTACTTGATGCATTGACAGTATGATGGCTTAGTAGGTAACACTGTTGCCATGCAATGCTGGGGTCCTGGTTCAGAATTCTAACCAAGGACTGATGTGAGTTATGACAATCTCAGTACTGCACTGTGGAATATGTTGGCTCCATATAAATGCTAGAAGATATCATTGTGGTTAGTGATGAGCGATTACGTTGACTGCGCATCGGGTTCTTTATGAATCGGAAAATTATCAAGACGATTCCCGATAGGAAAATAATTTCGCCGTGCCCTTTAAAGTCTATGGAGAGGAACAAACTTTTAATTACACCCCAAAAAGGGCTGGAGAAGTGGGAAAAAAAATCCCCAACAGTCAAATGGATACGTCTACATCTAGGCAACACACTTAGGGTTTTAAAAGCCACAGAAAAAAAAAATCACAGACCATTCCTTTTCCCTTTTGTACCACAGCATGAAAAACCCTTTAAACCTGCAGACCCCCAAATTAAAAAAGTGCCGAAGGCAGTTTATTTGAACCCTCATTTACTTGAACTGGAAAATTTAATATCCCTGTCCGGAACGCAGATGGCCCCAAACCTGCATGATCCCAGATTAAAAAAGTGCCGCAAAAAAAGGAGTCTTTGAACCACCATTTTAGTTGAACTGGACATTGACTATACCTGTCCTGGGCCACAGCATGAGCCTCAAACCTGCATGACCCCCAGATTGAAAAAGTGCCGGAAATAGGAGTCTTTGAACCACCATTTTAGTCTAACTGGAGATTGACTATTCCTGTCCTGGGTAACCTACATCTGTTCAAGTTTTCCTGTACCTCCCTTGTTCAATTCAGAGGAATATTTGTATCAGCTATTTTGTACATGCAAGTTATTTAGTAGTTTAATTCTAGAAAACACATTTTTAAAATAGGATGGAATCCCACCACGTCTTTGTTTCTCTTTTTTTTCAATGTATTAAATGGGTTGTCTCACTACAGGAATTGCTAGCTATTTTAAAGATCTTGCAAAAACAAGTCATTTTGCAATATGTGTCCATTTACAGTGTCCTACCTATTCCTGTTTCTGACAGCACCATCACCCTTGAGCCACTTTTGACAATTGTGAAGAACAAATGTCTGTTAGAAACCACATTTTTTTACAATAGGACCTGTAGTCTAGCTGCATTTCACAGCAAAATGCCCCCAAAAATTCAAAACATGACCCTTGAGCCACTTTTGACAATTGTGAAGAACAAATGTCTGTTAGAAACCAATTTTTTTTATAATAGGACCTGTAGTATAGCTGCATTTCACAGCAAAATGCCCCAAAAAATTAAAAACATGACCCTTGAGCCACTTATGACATTTGTGAAGAACAAATGTCTGTTAGAAACAACATTTTTTTATAATAGGACCTGTAGTATTGCTGCATTTCAAAGCAGCATGACCCAAAAAATTATAAAAATGACTTTTCAGCCACTGTTAAAAATTGTGAGGGAGAAATGGCACTTATACAGAATTGTCGTACAACGTGGCTATTTGAAAAAACTAGGGCCGCACCACGTGCAATACAGCTATTTAAAAACTATTCGGATAACAAACGGTGGTTTTTGCACCTATCAATATAGCTGCGGCGACTACAAAATTGCTGTATTCAAATTTAAGTGCAAGGTGGCTCTATGAACAAAGCTGGACTGCGCCAAAGTGAAAAACACATAATTAAATTGTGTACGGATAATAAAACGTGGTTTTTGCACCTATCAATACACCTGCGGTGACTACAAAATTGCTGTATTCAAATTTAAGTGCAAGGTGGCTCTATGAACAAAGCTGGACTGCGCCAAAGTGAAAAACACGTAATTAAATTGTGTACGGATAATAAAACATGGTTTTTGCACCTAAAAATACACCTGCGGTGACTACAAAATTGCTGTATTCAAATTTAAGTGCAAGGTGGCTCTATGAACAAAACTGGGCAACACCAAAGTAAAAAAACACCTATTTGAGATGTATGCGGATAATAAAAGTTGAGTTTTGCACCTATCAAATACACCTGCAGTTACTAGAAAAGATCCGTATCCTAATATAAGTATAGGCTGCACAACATACAAGTAATATTTCACCAAAAACTGGCCAAAAACTGTTAATCAAAACCCATTGCAATGCAGGGTCAAATCACAGTCTGGGCTGCACAATATCCACTCTCCTTTATAAAGCCTGCCTGCCAGCCTTTCTGTCTGTGTTCGCCCCGCAGCCCCTCGCCCCCCTCCCTTCCATCCCCCCGCGGCTGTACAGCGCCAGATGCTCCTTTAAAATTCTCAGCCTAAGTAACTTAAAACTGCAAATCTCTAATCTACCTTCTAATGTTCACAGCTAAAAGCATAGTTGTCTGTGTGAACAAATAGAACAGTTTCGCTGAGCTGTTTTGAGAGAGACCGAGCACACGTCCTGCTCTTATGATACACAGACACACACTGAGGCTGTACAGGAAGGGCTGTTCTATGTAAAACGTGATCATGTGATTTTTCCAGCCAATCACAACCATACACATCCCAGTCATGACGTCGCACACCCAGCTCACCCTGCTCTATTCTGTAAGCTGATTTGCTGGCCGCCAAAATGGCAGGAAAAATGGCGCGATATTAATAGATTATGCGCAGATTTTAACCTAAATTATTGCGTGATCGAAAAAATCCGATCAACATAAAAACCGTGCCAATTTCAACTTTGTCGATAATAATCGCTCAACACTAATTGTGGTTTCTATTGACAATGATACATAAGTGCACCCTCGGTTCACTTCTTTTCAAATTGATTTTCATGATATATTTTAGTTCTTGTGATATAACTGGACCTGATTTTGTAAAATCTCACAAATCAATATAACACATCAATCATCTCAAGGGTATGACATACACTTTTAGTTTAATAAACTCAGAGACCCTAAATTGCCCTCATTCATCATGAACACCCAAAAACAAGTTCTGTAGTCAGTTACATACAGTTGTTTAAAATCAGAGAGTTACTAGAAAAAGACTGAAAGAGAGGTTTTCTTTCCTCTCCTCAAGGACAGCAAGTTGATGGAGGGTGATGGTTTAGACAAAATAGGTTACATTTACTATTGCTCTCCAAAACTTAAACAGCATTAAATAAGACCCATTCATACTGCAATCTATGGAAGATTTTCGTAAATTAAAAGCAGACCTGGACTTGGCAAATGAGGTTCAATGTGGATGAATGTAAAGATCTGCATCTTGGTACTAATAATCTGCAGGCATCATATGTCCTAGGGAGAGAAAAACTGGGAGAATCGCTTGTTGAGTAGGATCTGGGTGATTTGTGGATCATAGACACAGAACATCATGCAATGTCAATCAGCTGTGTCTAAGACCAGCAGGATATTGGCGTGCATTAAAAGAGGCATGGACTCACAGGACAGGGATGTAATATTACCTCTGTATAAAGCATTGGTGCGGCCTTACTTGGAATATGCTGCTCAGTTCTGGGCTCCAGTTTATAGAAAGATGGAGTGTAGCTAGAGAAAGTGCAAAGACGAGCAGCCAAACTTATAAGGGGAATGGAGCATCTTAGTTATGAGGAGAGGTTAGAAGAATTTAACTTATTTAGTCTTGAGTAAAAAAGACTATGAGGGGAAGTGATTAACTTATTTATGCATATAAATGGCCCCCTCAAAAAGTATGGGGAAAAGTATTTTTATGTAAAACTCCCTCAAAAGAAAAAAGGACATTCCCTGTGTCTAGAGAAAAAAAAAGATTCAATCTGTAGAGAAAAAAAAGCCTTCCTCACTATGAGAACTGTGAATCTATGGAAAAGCCGCCGGAGGAATTGGTCACAACAAGGATAGGTGATGTTTTCAAGAAAGGCTTAGATAACTACCTAAAGCTAAAAAAAAATACCTATATAGCCGTATAGAATCTAGATCTGTCTGGTGGCAATTATGGTAGCAGAAATTAAATATTCATTTAGGGAAGATTGGTTCTTGAATTATGGGTTTTAAGCCTTCATTAGTAGGGGAAACTAAGCTTAAAAATTTCCTATACCCTTCCCTTCATACACATCTTTCCCCATCTTTGGTTGAGCTTGATGGACATAAGTCTTTTTTCAACCATACTAACTATGTAACTTTGTAAGTGTAACGGGCTGGGGTAGTGGATCCACTGGACCACCGCAAGCGATGCCAATAGCCACGCCAGGGAGCGGAGTCTAAGTGGGTCCCGGTTTTCACCAGTGAAAACCGCTATCCCTGTGGTGACTTACTTGCGGAGGCGGCTAAGGCACAATGCGGTACAGAATCCGCAGGCAAACTCGGAACTGGTGTAAACAGAATTGGTACACGGAAGAGACGAAAGGGAGTGACAAAAGGTTTCCTCGCATAGGTATGGGCACTATGGAATCGGCAAGGTCAAGGAAGAGGTGGAGCCATTATATAGGGTCAGCGGCCGTCAACACCAATTACCGTTGCGCTGTCCCTTTAAATTTAACAGAGCCAGCGCACGTGCCCCCTAGGGAGCGGGGACGCACGCACTGGCCGGCAGACGGCTGAGATACAGCAGGAGCGTGGTCAGGTAAGTGACAGCGCCTGAGGGAGCGGGTGCGCCCGCGGACCGCGGAGCCACCCGCCCCGGGCACAACGGGGACAGCAGGGACACGAGTGTGCCCGCAACCCAGACCACGGGCTGCGGCGCCGCTCGTGACAGTAAGACAGGTAGTTGTAAAATGCACCAGATTTATCCCAGCGGCTCATGCTGTTTAATAAGTTTGGTACAAGTTTGTCTAGCTTTTTAAGATAAACTATTAATTAGATGACCTCCATCTCCTGAATTTTTATGCATTTTCGGTGTAGTCTTTGACTTAACATTTCTCATTATGACTGCAGACCCTTTACATTCAATCATGCCCTAATGTCTAAAAGGTTGCAAAAATTGTCTTAAACCCACAAAAAATATGTCTTTGTTATGCTGCACTAAATATCAGCCCCATTGACACATTGTAAGACACTTTTTTGTCGCAACCACAATAATAGGCACTAATAGCGCACACAACATGCACACAATTCTGTAATAGAAGTACAAATACAAAATAACACCAACTAAACAGAATAATCAAGATACATACCTTCTGTGAAATATTTTGTCAAATTTTCCATGGGAAATACTAAAAGATCCTCTCGAAAAACTGTATCATCTTTATCTGAAAAGTAATGCTCCAGATATTGTCTGGAATCACATCCATGTACACGATAGAGCTTACGATCACTGGAATCCATGGTCTAATCTTGTCTCACAGAAAGGGTGACTGCCTCTATAACTGAGCTCAAGGGCTTTATATTATTACAACGATTCAATCTACAAAGTATGTTAATAAGATTGATGTGAAGGAGGGAGCAGTCTGTGACAGGGCATGAAAGCAATATGTGAGAGATGATAGCAGAGACAGAAGTCTGATATGGGGAATAGGGAGCAATCTGTATCTGATATTGGATATGGGAAGCAGTCTGTATGCGAGTGAGACACAGGAAAAAATTATGTGTGGAGTGGGAGCTTGGAGAGCAGTATACTTGTTAGTAGGCCTTGGAAATTGACCTGAATGAGAAATAGGAGAAGGAGAGCAACTGGGTGAGAAACAGAAGGCATTAGAAAGCTGTATCTATTATGAAGGGAACAATGTACTCAAGAAGGTGGAATTGAAAGCAGTCTGTGAACAAAGGAGGCATGAGAAGCATGACCACGAGGCAGTGCCAACTTATAGCAGACCTACAAAAACCCTCTCCATACCACCACCCCAGACCTACCAACCCACTGCGGCCAATCACTAAAAACTCAACAACGACGTTGGATTACATGGCCCCAAAACATTAATAAATAACTTTATTGCAAAAAATTGCAAACCACACCCCCAACAACATTCAACCAATACAAGCACCAACCATCCCAAACAATTGGGGCTGCAGGTCCTTGGCGCCACCAAACGGTCTGGCGACCCAACCTTCCTTCTGTAATTACCCTCAGCCATCACCCCCAGCTCGAGGGCACCCAGTGGCCACCCTGGGCGGCCACTTTGTCACCTGGCCCATCCTGAATGAGTTCCACCATTGCCAGATCAACCATATGTTCCATCATGTGATTAGGGATCCATAGTGGACTATGACTGCTACCACCATCAACTAGCTCCAAAGACCCCCATCACCACAGCAAACATGAGTGACCACTCACACATGTGCTGCATGCTCCACTCCCTCCTGAATCCCCGAAATCCACAAATCCAAGCCAACCGCATTGAGATTAATGTCATCCGACCACCAAAAGTTCCTGTCTCCATCCTCAAGCTCATGGAGTCGAATAAAAATTCCATCATTATGCGCAACAAAACCCGAAATATTCCGATTAAGCTTTATCCGGGCTTTGATAAGGCGTTTAACCGCCCACCACCAGGTCCTACGGGGAACAATCTCAGACCACACTACCACTATTCCTGGGAACAGGGACCAAATCCACAGCAAATCATGCCGGATATCTCGAATCAATTAACGCAATGGGCGAAAACCCAGGTGATTGCATGACCTGCATGACCCACAAATTAAAAGTGCCAGCAGGCAGTATTATTTGAACCATCATTTTACTTGAACTGGACATTGACTATCCCTGTCCTGGAACGCAGCATGAGCCCCAAACCTGCATGATCCCAGATTAAAAAGTGCCGGAAAAAGGACTAGACCTGTCGTGGACCGCAGTATGACCATTAAACCTGTCTGACCCCCAAATTAAAAAGTGCCAGGAAAAGGAGTCTTTGAACCACCATTTTAGTTGAACTGGACATTGACGATACCTGTCCTGGGCCACAGCATGAGATCCAAACCTGCATGACCCCCAGATTAAAAAGTGCCGGAAAAAGGAGTCTTTGAACCACCATTTTAGTTTCACTGGACATAGACTATCCCTGTCCTGGGCCACAGCATGTGCCCCAAACTTGCATGACCCACAGATTAAAAAGTGCCGGAAAAAGTAGTCTTTCAACCACCATTTTAGTTTCACTGGACATAGACTATCCCTGTCCTGGGCCACAGCATAACCCCAAAACCTGCATGACCCCCACATTTAAAAAGTGCCGGAAAAAGGAGTCTTTCAACCACCATTTTAGTTTCACTGGACATAGACTATCCCTGTCCTGGGCCACAGCATGAGCCCAAAACCTGCATGACCCCCAGATTAAAAAGTGCCGGAAAAAGGAGTCTTTCAACCACCATTTTAGTTTCAACGGACATTAAAAAATACCTGTCCTGGGCCCAGCTGACCCCAAACCTCATGACCCCCGATTTAAAAAATGCTGGAAAA
>JAODAL010044498.1:0-32828 GCA_025379985.1 Phyllomedusa bahiana | reverse complement strand
TTCACAATGGGCCTAAAAATTCTTATGTTGATAAATTTAATACGTTTTATATATTACAATGTTAATGTACATGTAGCTACACACTGTTAATTTAGTTGCCTGCATAATCTATATTATTATAGTGAGGCAGGTGAAACGGCTGCATGGGTATTTTTCTATATATGTAGACAAAAACTAACAAACTGTTCAAAACACATCTATTTGTTTAGCATACATGTCAGACCACATAGGATAGTGGGTGATAAATAGGGAACCATGACATATTAAGCACGATAGTGGACAGAATGATGAAGAATCAACAAGAGACCCTAACACACAAGCCCAAGAAAAGGGGACATTGATATTTAACATTATATATACACAGAAGACAATAAATGCAAGCTACAATCACTATATGTTTCCTATAACTGTTGCAACTTCATAAAGAATGCAATAGATCTACAAAAAAAATCAGTTAGATTTTATTGTGAATCTTCCTGCTTCAGCCTTAAAAACCTAGACAAGAACAACATAAATATTCTATATATCATATGAATCCTTATCATATACATTTTACATTTAAAGTTGTATTTGAAAGCTTAGAGTTGGAGCCAGGCTATTTTTATTTTTAACATGTGGGCAGAACGTGGAGGTTTTTGTTGGGGCCCATTACCAAGATAGGTTTGGGTCCTTTATGTGGGATATACAGACATGTATAGCATTCTCTCCCTAGTATTATCTTTGGAAAATCTCTTAAAGGGGTTGTCAATGTCATACAACAAATTAATATAATGCTCTAGGTGCCCCAGTAAAACAAGATATATTCACCTACCCCTAGTCCCCAGTTCTAGTATTGGTTCTTCTTGGTCTTTTGTTGATATGCCTATACTTCTGAATGGGCATGTCACCGATGTAGCCTCTGATTGGCTGCAGCAATCACATGCCCCTACTTAGATCACCATTTGGTTCATTTTGTAATGGTAACATACTGTAAATGAGAGGCAAGGGACTACTGCAGCCAGACAGTGACTGCAGAGGTGACGTATCCATTTGGGATAGTGTTTTTTTGAGGATTGTTGAGCATTATATTATTTTTATATGACACTGACTCCTTTAAATCAGTGTTTGTCAGACAAATTTATTGTATTGTAAAAGAGCTATATTACCTCTTATTATACTTATAGATCACTATTTCAGCCTTTATTGTCTAATACAAGGGAAATTTGACCCCATGATAGAATATTTACCTTTAATTTCTGTAAGTTATTGAAATGCTTGAAAACCAAATTATAACCGATTCGATCATCGCCTCATCCATGGTGGAAACAAGCATGTTCATGCAGTGTCTTAGTTAGCCACTGCCATAGACTAACACTGTTGTGAATATGACCTAATAGTTAATGTCAGAATATAAGGTGAAAATGTTACCTATAAAGAAATTTAGCAATGCGGAGCGCTGAAAAAAAGGAACATTATCATAGATATTATGGTTTTACTTTCCTATGGCTACATTTGCCAACATTGCCCAAAAAAAAGTTGTAAAGCTTGTCAGTGCAGCTTTAATGGAGTATTTTATTAAATTATTAACACTTCCCTATTTTAAGTGGGACCTACTGTAGTGTTTCTAATATTAATCTCCGATTCTGAAATAGAAAGCCTGAACTACAATAAGCACAAGCAGAGCATGCATAAAAATACAGATTTTATGCCATGTGTGGACTATGAAAAGCTGGGCAATGTAATAGCTGCCAGTGATTGTTGTGACCTTGAAATACCAAGATATTTCAGAGCCTGCTGAATAAGATATTGAAAGACTTCACATGAGAGGACAACTCAAGGATTTATATTTGCAGATGTTTTATGTTTTGGGATGAAAATACCATTTCAGTTATGAAGAACTAATTTCATAAATGTCACTGGTCCATCCCTAGCTACCGGTATATTATGTGGAGGCCCGTGAGTGTGGACTTCTGAAGTCTACGTAAATAGACTAACTTGTCAAATTATTTTTTTCTTGTATGGATTATTGTGATTTTCCTTATACAATATGTAACGTGATGTGACGTCTACATGAAGTGGACTTGTATTTACAAGCATTAGCCAATCTTAAAAAGCAGAGCTGCTATATTATGTATAGCTGTACATGGATTGTATGAATATATACTGCCTAGGTATACATCTGTACATAGAACTTTACATAGATTATATGAATGTATACTGCCTAGCTATTCTGCAAAGCTGTATATATACTGCATAACTATATACTGCCTACCCATCCGGAAGAACTGTACATAGATTGTATTAATATATACTGCCTAGGTATAGAGCTGTATATAGAGCTGTACATAGATTGTTGGAATATATACTGCCTAACTATTCTGCAGAGCTGTACATATACTGTAAAACTGTGTATTGCCTACCTATTCGGAAGAACTGTACATAGATTGTTTGAATAAATACTGCCTACCTATTATGTATAGTTGTACATAGATTGTATTAATATATACTGCCTAGGTATAGAGCTGTATACAGAGCTGTACATAGATTAAATGAATATATATATATACTGCCTACCTATTCTACAGAGCTGTACATATACTGTATAACTATATACTGCCTACCTATTCGGAAGAACTGTACATAGATTGTTTGAATATATACTGCCTACCTATTATGTATAGTTGTACATAGATTGTATTAATATATACTGCCTAGGTATAGAGCTGTATAACTATTTATACTGCCTAGCTATTCTGCAGAGCTGTACATATACTGTATAACTATATATCTGAAATTTGTAAAAAAATAAAAAAGGCGAAACGCAATGTAACTATAACCTCTGCTTCAAAAAACGCAGTAGCAGGGAAGGAAGGAAACATAGGAGAAAAGCGCCCTTGGAATCTTCGAAATCGCAGTTATTAAATTGCCCAGTTATTAATCTTTCACGTTATATTGTGACTGACGCACAGGTCTCTTTACTGGCTAATTGTTTGGGATATGTTCCAGCAAAGAACTTTGACCTGTATAGTACAATCTTGGATGATAATAGACTTGCTTGAAATATTACGTTGAAAAACCATTTTTGTGATCTTAATATGGTTGTATTTACGGAAAAATCTAATATTAGTGCAAATATCATGGCTGATCCTGATAGTCGATACCTTTCATTTTATGATAATTATATTAATTTGTTACGCTCTTTGGCAAGTGAAAGTTATAACCCTTATACAGTATCATGTCCCACATTATACAAACATTGGGAACAAGTCTTGTTTTGCATTTTCAGGAATTGGGAGGGTTAATAGGCCATTATGAGGAGGGGACCATCGGAAAAAGCTTCTCAGTAGAGAAGCATGGTGGATCTATAGATTGGCTGCCAGATGCCCTCAAGAGCTCAATAAGAGACATGATTTAATCAGTCAGTATTGAGTCTTGTATATTAATTTAGTTTTTTAAAATTAAATAGCGTATAGGTATACTATGCATTTTTTATGGGAATGTTTGAGAATCTTTATAGGGTTAAAGCAGGTGGATCATGTGATCATTTGCAGGTGTATGCATCACGCTATGATTAAGAGGGTAACCCTGAAACGCGTCAGAAAATTTGCTACTTTTGTATAATATGTCTTGAAGTTTTTATGGAATTTATATAAATTCTTGGAATCTTTTAAACTGAAAATACCTGGATCAAAGCTGAAATTTTTCTCTCTTATTCTATGATGTTCTATGGGGACTGCTTCTATTTCTCCGTGCTACTCCAGGTGTATTTAATTGTTGGTGAGTTGAATACACAGACATTTGTGGACTGTATAACTATATACTGCCTACCTATTAGGAAGAACTGTACATATATTGTATGAATATAAATATATAATGTCTAGCTATTCTGAAGAACTGTACATAGATTGTTTGAATATATGCTGCCTAGCTCTTCTGTGGAGCTGTACATAGATCTTATGAACATATACTGCCTACCTATTTGGAAGAACTGTACATAGATAAAATGGATACATACTGCCTAGCTATTCTGCAGAGATGTACGTAGATTGTATAAATATATACTGCATAACTACTATGTACAGCTGTACATAGATTGTATTAATATATACTGCCTAGGTATTAAACTGTGCATAGAGCTGTACATGGATTGTATGAATATATACTACCTAGCTATTCTGCAGAGCTATACATATATTGTATAAATATATACTGTATAACTATTATGTAGAGCTGTACATTGATTGTATGAATATACTCTGCAGAACTGTACATATCTTGTATGAATATACAGTATACTGCCTAGCTATTCTGCAGAGCTGTATATGTATTGTATAAATATGCTGTATACTGCCTACATATTCTGATGAGCTATACATATATCGTATAAATATATACTCCCCAACTAATTTGAAGAACTGTACATGAAAAATTGTATGTATATATACAGCCTACCTATTCCAAAGGACTGTACATAGATCGTATAAATAAATAGGGCAACATCTATGAACTTTGGTGTCCACACCTCAATTGTATTGTGTGCATTAGTAGTATAGTATAGAATGTATGTATGCCAGAATGTATGAGCCTGTTCTTTTGTAGTTCATACATTTGGCACATTGTAGTGCCAATGTGACAAGTCTGGCTCAGCCTTTAAATTGGTTCTAACTGCTATGCCCTTGGTTTGGTGTCAAAGATTCATAGATGTGTCTAATCCTATGAATGTGGGGAGAGACACCCCCAGAACGCCGTCACATCTTTGGCACATTACAAAGTGGAGCAGCCGCCGCAAGTTGCGCCTAAATTTTGAGGGTGTATGCTCATAGATCTAGAGAACAAGGCTGTGACAGTTTTTTGGGCTGAAAACACACCATACATACATGTCACGCATACTGCCTAGCTATTCTGTAGAGTTGTGCATATAAGTTGACGTGTATGAACAGGGCTGCACCATTTTTTTGGCATGCTTTGAGCCAAACAAACTGTTGTAGCCCTGTTCTATAGATGTATGAACCATTGTACGCCAAAGCTTACCGCAAACTGTGGCAGACACAACACTTTTGAATGCGCCAAAGATAGGGGGACGAGTCACGCCAGATTCGTACAATGCATCAACAATTGCATGAAACTGTTGTACAAATCCATACCAGCTTTAAAGTGGCATGGCTGAGACTACTTTTGGAATAGAACGGGACATATATGGGTCTTTCATACCTACTGTCTGATCATACACTATTAAAAACAGAGGTAGAACTCACGAGTAAGCTCTAGATTCATACATGTAGCCCTTATTGTATAAAATTTACTGTCTAGCTATTCTGAAGAACTGTACATAGATGGCATAAATATATACTGCCTAGCTATAAAGCTGTACATAGAGCTCTACATAGATTGCATGATTATATACTGCCTAGCTATTCTAAAGAACTGTAAATAAATTATATAAACATACATTTCCTAGCTATTCTGAAGAAATGTGTAAAGTGCAGGGGTACATGTGACCAGATAGCATAATTACCGGGATGAGAGAAGTAGTGCACCAGTGCTTGAAATCAGGCACAAATTCACAGTTTGGAAGATCTTGCAGGCATTACTCATAGCATTTCACAGCACAGTTCACTTCCTCAAAGCCGTAATTGCTCCCCAGGGAATTCCTCTCTTATGACCTCTGATTAGTAGCCTCCTATTTAGACTCAGTAAAAAGGACACGTCCATGCCTCAGGCTCTGTGTCGCTCCCTGGCACACTTCCCAAGACAATCTATTCTGGCCTGCTCACCTCTTTGCTCACTGACTTCCAGGACAGTTCCCCATTCTCTCCTCTCAGGTCACAACTGTGCACTGCTCTTTTCACTCCCTTTTTCTCATGATTAGGGAGCTGGAGCTGATGGAACTACTCCAGCTTGCCCTACTCCACTGTCAGCTAGTGAGTAGGAGATCCGCTTTTTCTTGCTGGAATTGAACAGAACATCTAACACCAATTGCCCTCACCAACACTCTGAGGGAAATTTTAAGAACATGACAGATTCCATCTTTTTGTTGTGTAACTTCTGCAGCCCCTCCCCTTAACTTTGCACTGACTGGCTGCTGGCCCAGCTACACTATCTCCCTCTGCCTTCCAAGCAGATTAATATCCTTCTATAAAAAGCTCACAGAGAAAACTAAATCCCAGAGTATACTATTAAAACTATACTTTTATTAATACATTAAAAGATTTATACACCCAAGAAAAAAACACACAATCAGCTCCACCTTAATGAATCTACATACTAAGTAAGCACTACTCCAGGATTCCTAATAGTGTCTATATTATCACCCAAAAATATCAAGGAAAATGTTTCAATATCCCAAATTGGTGGGAAAACTACTCACGGTACCGTAGTTCTTTTTTCCAAAAGATGACGCCAGAGAAATAAAAAACCGGCTTCAAGGATCCAGGAGAAACTGGGCAGGAAAAAAATCATGCATACTAGCCCTGTTAATAATCTGTCAGAGGAGGAGCACCCGTCCTGATAAAACTAGCTATCGTTGGCTGACCCTATAATGCCCTTAAATGGGCAGATAAGGCTATATCCTGCACCAGTTTTTAAAAAATATTGCCAAACCGCATATATCACAAAAAGTAATTGGATTTACAAAATGTTCCCGACGCGTTTCCCAGAATGGCTGGTTCTCAGGGGACAAATAACATCAAAAATTTTCCCAAATCCAGATGATGGAGGATTAACAAGGTGGTAGCCACTTGATATGTAGATAAATGAATAGGACTACACTGAAAGGAGCACAGCACTCCTTCTTATACTTGTAGTCCCTCCCACACCATTCAAATACTCCAATAGAAAGCCACTATAGATAAACAAATGTGGCCCACCTGTAGGAAAGGATGAATAAACAGCGTCTGTTCAGTACTCACCAGCACCATAGTGAGAGTGATTGCCATTAGTATCCTAATCCCCTCAACATTAGGCGTGCGGCACGAGGTATATTCATACGCCCAGGAACAACAGTCGCTGAACACATAGGTCCGTTCACGCGCATTAAACCTCACTTCGGGACGCCAAGAGCACTTCCGGTGCTAGTAGTAGGGTTTAACAAAAGCTGGAACACATGGTCTAGTGCTACACCGTTTCGTGCCACACACCACTTCCATAGCGTCCTAGTAATAACTTAACAGCGCCGGAAGACATGGTACCAGTGCTACACAGTTTCGTTCCACACACCACTTCCAGAACGCCGTAGATAGTCCCGGTCATAATAATACATAAGGGCACACAAAGGACCAGGCAATGGCCCATAGAGACATAGGCCACATATTACCAAAAGGCCAAAACCAGACGCCAAATAACCCAGAATGTGTGGTAAAACGCTGTATATACATATCAATCAAAAGATAAACAAGATATATTAGATATATGGATAAGAATGTAAGGAAGGCTCCAAAACACGGAGCGATAATCCCAGCCATAGACTAAGGATACAACATTTTACAGACAGTTAGTGATAAAAAAAAAAAAAAGGGAGAAAGAAAGCCTTCACAGAAAACATCCAAAATATAAAGATTCATTGAGACCCGCCGGGGATACCGTATGTTATCTATGTATCCACTCTGTTTCTTTTCTCAAAATCATGCTGTTCCAGTCACCACCCCTAGGTGATTTCCGTATAACCTCCAATTCAACATTCTCCTTTATAGTGTAGCAACAAGTCACATTAGCCAACAGCAGTTAGTCATCATTGGACAGGGCATAATGTACATTTGGTGCCAAGGGTACCTTGCCATGCCATGTCTTGTTCAGACTTCTGTCACATATTGTGTGGCAGTCCCCTTGACCCTGCAGGATGGTATGATTCTTCGACTTGGCAGGGTAATGTCACAGCAGGCATGTCGGCCAGATTCAGATTTTGGCCGAGGTGAATGGGAAAGTCCTGAGCAGCCCCATGGCTACTAGCAAACACATGCAGATTGCCTGCGAGTCTTCCTCAAATCACAGACGTCTGCTTCTGTAGTGGAGGGAGGGGGAGGGCTCTGGCTTCTGTGTCTGTGCTGCCTGGATTAAGCCTGTGTGTGCCTGCTTTCTCCTGTTCTCTACACAGATTGAGGAGAGCAGAGGTGAAGCTGATCAATAGATTGTGACAGCAGTGACCCTGTGTGTTACTATAATCATGATGTGTCTGTGGAGCTGTGACTATACTAATAGAACAGATCAGGTGGCATGTGAACGCTTCATGCTCTGCTGTACTTTGTGACACATCCTGAGAAAAGTAACAATTCCAGCTGCCCTGTGTCTGTTCTGATAGGGTTTGTTGTTGCTGGAGATGTGGAGAAAATGTATTTTACAGCAGGGGGTATAGGAAAAACTTACATCCCCCTGCTTGCAAATTTGCAATTCACAGCTTATCAGCCCTCTCCACATTCTTTGATCAGCCCCTAATACAGCTGATTTAGCAGCCTGAAACAGACATAGGAGGCACACACAGGGTTAACTCTGGCAGCAACACCCAATCCCCCGCTGTAAGAAGTTTACAGAGGAGAAACTTTCTGTCTGCTGAGGGGATGGGGGGGGGGGGGAGGGGAGGGGGAAGAGGCAGACAAGAAGCACGCCCTTGAATTCAACTGCCAGGCACACTGAGGTAGGCTGAAAGCTTGTAATGAGACAACTCCTTTAACTACTGCCTTGTTCAAATCACATGTGCCATTTTACATCAAAGGAGTACATTGGGAGGAATTTTGATGTATACACAATGATATTGTCAAGAGTTCCCAGACAGAGCATCTGTCCATATTTAACAGTTACAGTACATCACTGTGGCTTCCCCTCCCCTGATCCACTGTCCTGGGGACTCCAGGCCTGTTGTTTTTACCAAATGTTAAAGGGGTTTTGCCACAATGCCTCCTGCATCCAGCTCTTCTGCCCTGTGTGCTCAGAAGGGGGCGTGTGTGATTTGTTTGAATTGCATATCATGTGACCCAGCAGGATGACATCACCTTGCCTTTCCTCTCTCTTGTCAAAGAAAGCTCTGTTTATGTATAGAGCTGTGAGAAGCAAGAATGTAGCTCAGAGGTAAAGGTTTTGCCTCACAGCACAAGGGTCCTAGTTTCAAATCTAAGCAGGAACCGAGCCTGTGGATTTGGTTTTCTCATTATAAATGCATATACCTCATTGAAGTTTCTTTTTTTATTTATTTTCACTGTTTGACTAATTACTAAGGAGTGCAGAGGACAGAAGTACAGTGTCAGCACCTGGGGTTTGAACACTTAGTAACTGCCTGAGAGGAGAGGTGATTTCTGAGCATGTCTGGCCAGGACAAAAGAGCTCTCAGCCCGGCTTTTATCCCCTGGAGACAAGCTGTAAACAACAGATCACTAAGGGAGCAGCTAAAAAAAAACAGAACAGAATTTTTAATAATGATGAATGGTGAAAATGTTTGCAATTTAATTTGCAAGCTTCCCACATCAATTTTACTTTGTGGCAAAACCCCTTTAAGTAAACATTGGAGCCAATACTCACAGATAGCCTGAAATGCTACCAATTTGCTGCAGGAGGTCTGCAGCATAATTGAATCAGCAGCATCACTGGCTACCTGTGAGGCCCGGCCCTGTATGAGGGAGGACCAGGCATAGCCTGAGGAGGAAGGAAGGGCTCTGCACCATTTGCCCTGGTAGAAGACATGGTCCAGTGCAGCCCACTAATTAGAAGGACCCTGCAGCGGCCTAGTAACAAAAAGGGCCCTATAACAGCCCGGTAAAGGGAAGGGCCCTGGCACAGCCCAGTAACAAGAAGTCTCTATATTTACTATTTTGCCATAGGCAAACTTAAACTCTATCAGTTCTCTATCTGTAAAACACTAAAACTCATTAGACTTTTATTATGTTATAACCTCTTAACCTCTATGCACAGACTATCTTACAAAACCTGATTCTAACACTCATCATTTAACCCTTTTTGCTTCTGAAAGAGGAATAACTCACATTTCTTTTATCAAGTCTGGTGGAGCACCACCTATTAACAGGCAGAGCCTTATATATATAGCAATAAGTTCTAGATCCACGTAAGGGATCACCCAAGCAAACTACTTGGGCAGGTCGTCCCTAATCTCATGGACAACAGATACAATTAAGGCCCCTTGTGACACCTTTCTGCCAGCAGAGTGACACTTCATAGACAGAGGTGAGAAATCACAATTGTAAAACGTCATTTCTTGAACCGCCCGACATGTTTCGCCTATGCGTAACCTGGCTTCATCAGGGGTATAGAGGTCCACCTCTCCTACGATCACCTTGTGGTGTAAGCTCACTTCTGTTTTTTTTCATGTTAGGTACAAACCCTATTCAGGTGATTACCAATAGCCACCATCAGAGATTCACATAAAAGCCCACTCCCCTCTCCGCTCTCACTGCACCCACACTCCTAATATATGTCCTGCTAAGCCTGCCACCATGCTCCCATGAACAGCAATCCTCAGGGCAAAATTCGCCATCTCCTATAATACAGGCTTGGCCTCTTAACGTGTAATGCCAGTGCACAACGCACTTGCAACCAGCAGAAATCCTCAGCCCCCTGACTGTGATGGACTTTTCTGTATTTTTTCTCTCATATTATTGCAAATGCGATGGCTCCCTACAACGGACTAAGGCCTAATAGATGTTACTTCTCCTCAGCACACTATCCAGACACTTTATCAGCTCCCATAAGACCGCCTCTTTCCAGATCTAATATGCATATTCATTGGGAATTGAGATTTCAATTTACAGTACACCACCTAGTCATATTTATCTTCCAATAAAGCACTTCTCTATATATCTAATTTACATATTTATTTCATTTTAATAAAGCTGCAAGACCTATTAAGTTACATGTTTTATTGTGCTGTTGACTATTGTCTAAAACTAATTTCCTATAAACCACTTAATCTTTTATAGGTAAATTATTCATATTCATTTAATAAAGCTGCAGGCTCTATGGTTAGCTCACCGCCCCTCCCGCAGTTTGACCTCACAATTCCCCATTGAAGATTCTATCTTCGGCTCCACGGATAGCCACCTAATTCATTACGTCACAGTGGAAGCATGCAACAATATGGGTGCATGCACAATATCTGGTCTTCAAACGCTATTGCACATTTGTTGCATCCAATCAGCACTAGTCATACGCGCGAGCAGAAAACAATAAATCTATACATAGATGTAATATATACTCATGAATAGGTAGTTATCCACTCCAGGCTGCGGTATCGCCAAAACAACGCGACGCCGTCTCAAAGTGCAATACCATTACAATTTCAGCTGCAAAAAAAACCCTCCTTGCACAAGAACATTATACATACATCACGATTTGTTAAATAGAAAACCGTAGGCCTCACGTGATCATAACGCCTATCATCCTTACAGGACCCAGAGAAAAATGAGGGCAACATGAGGCAGAGGGGGTTCAGGGCGGGGGGGGGGGGGGGCAGAGGGAGATGGAGGAGAGGAAAAAACATAATGTGAACTTGAATACTTCAATAGTCATATATAAACTGTGCTTTATCCACTTGAACCGTACTTAAATTCACATATATAATGTGTTTCTTCAAAATTTAATTATTTACGGGAATATTATTTATATAATTAATTTATTTATAAGTTGGCAAGATTAAATAAATGCTTGAAAATGAAATGCCTTCATTTAGGCCTTTAGGTTTCAATGTATTGAGTCTGTATATCCTTTCTTGCCTCTTCAATGCAAAAGGACTACATCAGATCGCTTTTCTTTTCCCCGATTAGCTTTTCACACAGATGCCCCAGATATTTACATGCACCTCTATTTTAACCATTATGTACTTCCAACAAATGTGTCTCGATAGGGAGTTATCACTCTACTCTAATTGTACTCATATGTTTCGAGATTCCGACGACGAAATACTGTATGGTTTTTCAAAAATAGATCTTGGGGCAAGTACACATAGCACCATAAATCAACACCTCTAGTTTTACAATAATTGAAAAATTGTCTTATCTCAATCTTCTCTTATCTAATGGGAATTAACAAATTCTTTGTTTTCCATTATAAATGGGACAGAGAACTGAACAGTTGCCACAGGGATATGAGCCTACCAACGGAGACTGTAACCATGGTTTTCTTGCCATTTCCTCAAATTTCTATGTACAAATTCATCCTAAGGTATTTTCCTCTTTTAAAGTGACACTAGGGTTACTTTAGGAACACTCAGCGAATACTGGATCTGCCTTCAGAATGGGACAATGTCTTCTAAGTTATATGCACCCTTATTCATTTCTTTGGCTCTGTCATCAAAGGGTACTATACAAAACGAATTAAATCAGTTTTTTCACTTTCTTCGTTTCTACTGTTTAATAAATGCTCCTTGTCCATGGTCAAATGACCCTATTAAACGCCCGTTCCTCAACATTTTTTTCAGAAAATCCTCTAATGTGGAACACGTTTCTACGAGCCTCAGAAATTGGCTATGGGAATCCCGCTTTTTTTGAGTAGGTGGGCATGGCAGCTAGTAAAAATGTATCACAAAGAACTATTGGTTAGCAGTTATATATTTTTCCAAAATATTTTTGTCTGAATCTGCTTGTGTTTCATACCAACATTATTTCAAGATCCAAAAAATTAAATTTTCTCCGATGGATTTCATATACGTGAATTTATCCCAATTTCATTATCATTGAGTCTAGATACAAAAATCCATGAATAAATTTTTTCTACTAATTTTCCCAAAATCGAATTATTAATCACAATAAATGCGCCCCCCAAAGAAAAAACTTCCGATCCTGTGAATATTTAAGATGTTCATAGAAAAAATCAAAAAGCATACACTCCCACAAACCTAAAATACGATTAGCAAAACTTGGTGCACACCAAGTGCCGCTCATGTGCTCCTTTTATCTGATGATAAAAAGGTGGCCATCAAACAAAAAAATAGTTTGTGTCAAAACAAAATTCCAATAACTGTAAAACAAAATCATTTGTGTTTGTTAAAATGTGTAACTCTTGTGGTTCGAATAAAATAACTTGATTGCCCAGAACTCATGTCTGATGTTCTGGTATTAGAAGTGTAACTCTTCACTAACCACTAGATCATTAATTCTCATCACAGTATCCTTTGTGTGCTTGTTTTATTAAGATATTGGAAGGAAGGCCTGGATGACAAAGGGCATCCAAGTATACGATTCAAACATTACGTGCTAGGTCCTTGTGTTAAATTGTTTGATTCTCTCGAAACTATCGGTTTTCCTGTGTTAATTGGCACAACCTCGCTTTATGCACTTTTGGATAATTAGACATAAAAGGTAGCATTGTAGAGATTCACTTTAGCATTAAAATTTCTTCTCCTCCTTCAGTTAATTAATTTTTTTCTATTTCCGAGATCCATACCATTTTTTAATTCCTTCAAGATACTCCTTTGTTGGATCTTTGGAAGCCTCTCATTGTTTATGATTCACCCCCAACAGTCTTTATATATCAACCTTCTCGTCTATAGATCACTTTTAATTTAAGATGACAATGTTACACCACCCTTGTCACTGGGTTTTATTACTATCTCCCTGTTGATTGTAATTTGCAATAGCTACTTCTTCCTCCCATTTTAAATTCAAAGAAGATGGTCGTCGCCTGAGTGCTAGTTTCCTTTATATCTTGCTTATACTACTTCCACAAAGCGGTATTCCAATAAATTTATTGTGATTTCGGAGGTGTATTCACTAAGATTTTGGTGTTTCAAATTTGTCAAAGGTATTCTAGGATTTATAGGAGGGGTATCCTTCACTTCAAACCTGCAATTGTTCCAAGATCACCAATGTTTTTCCTATAGTTTCCATAGGTTTGTTTCATCTTATTTTTATTTTATTGATATTTATTGTAAAGACAACTTTCTAGCAAAGAGGATTATTATTCTTTTTAAACCGCATACCCAAAACATTCATTAATTTTGGGCTTGGGACGTGAACGTGAGACCATAGTCCAACAACCTTGTTTTTTGATGTTTCCGTTAATCTATAATAGGATAAATTATCACTTGAAGTGCTCCATCCTTTGTTATTTCTGATAATTCCCCTTCTCTCGATCCCTCAAGAGGAATTCCTGCGGTGGTTCTCTAAAAAATGTGGATGTATTGCGTTTTTGACATGCTCCTGAGATTGGAGTTTGCTTTGAGTTCAATAACCTGTCCATCTACTGCCAACTAGTGGCGTATTTGTATTGCATTTGATAAATTCATTGCTCTTTTAGAGAAATAAGACGGAAGTCCATCACAAGTCAGGGCTGAGGTGTTGATGGTGCAGTGCGTTGGCACGGTGCAGTACGGTTAAGATGGGGCGCAAGCCCGTTATGGAGATGGCGAATTTGTCTGAGGATTGTTGGTTTATGGGAGCATGGTGGCAGCTTTAGCAGCACATATTATGAGTGTTCGTGCAGGAGAGCGGAAGGGGGAGTGGGTTTTATGTGGATTCTCCGATGGCTAATTGGTGAGCACCTGAATAGGGTGTGTACCTAACATGATATAAAAGGAAGTGAGCTTAGACCACATGTAAACGGACCTCTAACCCCTGATGAAGCCAGGTTAGCTGGCGAAACATGTTGGGGAGGTCAGATATGACGTTTTAAATTGTGATCTCTCACCTCTGTCTACAAGTGTCACCTGCTGCAGACGGTGTCACAAGGGGGTCTTATTTGCTTTGTGTCCGTGAGATTAGGGACGACTGCCCAAGTAGTAGGCTTGGGATCCCTTACTGGAGCTAGTAATTTGCTGTATAAGGCTTTCCTGTTAATAGGTGGGGCTCCACCAGACTTGATAATAGAAAAGGAGCTATTCCTTATTTCAGAAGCA
Source organism: Phyllomedusa bahiana (assembly GCA_025379985.1). Taxonomy (NCBI): domain Eukaryota; kingdom Metazoa; phylum Chordata; class Amphibia; order Anura; family Hylidae; genus Phyllomedusa; species Phyllomedusa bahiana. Next base: position 18,022 of record JAODAL010044498.1, on the reverse strand, counting down.
AAAAGGGTTAAATGATGAGGTTAGAAATCAGGTTTTTAAATAGTGTGTATAGAGATTAAGAGTTATACATAATAAGTTACGTTTTAGTGTATTACAGAAAGAGAACTGATAGAGTTTAAGTTTGCCTATGGCAAAATAGTAAATATAGTGGTCTATGATCTTGTCCCTGACATCTTTAGAAAGCTCTTTGGTCTTGCCCATGTTGTAGAGGTTAGAGCCTGACTGATTAATTGAGTCTGTGGACAGGAGTCTTTTATAAAATTGACTATTTAAGACAGCTGGTAATGAGTTGATTAGGAGCGTCTAACTGGTCTATAGGAGTGAGAAACCTTGATGGCTGGTAGGGAATTGAATACTTATTTCTCTCAGCAAAATGCAAATAAATGTATATAATTAATACAATGTGATTTTCTGGATTTTATTTTGGATATTCTATCTCTCAATGTTACAATTGACCTATCCTTAAAATTATAGTCTGTTCATGTCTTTGTCAGTGGGAAAACTGGGATCAAATAATTATTTCCTTCACTTTGTGTCATGAACGTCTATTGAAAAGCTCATGTTGTACATTAACAATAATATTTATTTATATATCGGCAACATATTCCTCAGAACTTTGCAATTTACAGGTAGTAATTATAGACAAAGAATCAAAACAAAATTTTACATGGTAAAAATCTACTTACAGATCAGACACAAGGGGCGAGATGTATGAACTTGGCGCAGACACGGCAGTTCTAAATAGCTTTAGAGCAATGTAGAATGCGCCGGTAAGTATGAACCTGTCACACTGAGGTTCATACATTTTGCACATCATCGGTTGAGTGCAGGGTAATTCTGGCATGAAGCCTATCTGTACTGCATGGTTGGTGTGCCAGAAAAGACTCCACAGAATTCGTAACAGCTAGGGCCATGCTTATTGATGTTAATTATAAAACTAAATTAAATAATTTCCCAATAATATAAAATTATTTTATAATTATATCATATTAAATTAATGTCTAATTAATAAAATGTAGTTTATATACAAATAAATAATATATAAATAATATTCAATTATGTATTATAAAATTTGTAATCATTTAAATAATCTAAACTTAGAAAAGCTATTGTGAGGAACTGGTCAGGGGAACACAAGTAGACACAGACTGAGTGAGGCCCTGAAGCTGTTCTCAACCCATTGCCCTTGCCTTTTGGGGATGCTTCTTAACGGGTCGGCCCAAACCAAAGACTGCGAGATACACTGAGTAGGTGAATGCACACACAAACACTAAACACAATGACGGACGGTCGAACTAGCCAGGTCAGCAACATTTGGGAGAAGCAGTACAGTAGCCAAGGTCAGGTAACAGGTAAAGCAAGAAAGAGTATCAGGCTAGCTTACAGGCACAAAAGGTAACCAGTATAGCAGGCAAGGAAAAATGGCACAGGAACCCTTTAATAACAGACCAGAGAACAAAGAACATGGGTGATTGGTGGAAGCAACAAAAGACCAGGTTGGAATACAAGGCTGTCAATCAAAAAGACTTGCAAGGAAATAAGTTAAAACTAGCCGAGGACAATGATTATGGGCATTGGCCAGGAATCAATTAACAGAGCAGAGTATGACAGTGTTCACACTGGTGAAAACAAATATAAAGAAACTATGGCTGAAACCGCGGTTTTTGATGCACGGCCGTGGCCGGTGACTAGAGCTCTAAGCTGGGAGTCTGCCAGGCACAATAATGACAGCTATACAGCATCTACCATAAATCCGTTATTATAGTATTATCAGTGATTACAAATACAGTAGGCTAAAAATAACATAAAAGCCATTAAAATAGCATGCTAGTGAATAGAAACTATGGTAGTTTACTTGGTGCATACGGCTATTGCCAAAGGACAAAGGCGGAGAGCAGCAAAATTAAATGTCCACCCTGATCACCAGCTGATTAAAATTTTTTCGTTTGATGTAGTAAAAATAAAAAAAATAAAAAAAGAACAAAATTTTTTATTAACATAATACATTTTTGAGCAGAAAATTAATCCAGTGAATTGCAGTAGTCTCTATAGAGAAGAGAAGTAACAGAATAAAAATGTTATACAGTTCTAAACTATGATTGACAGTAATAGCTTCTTATTTCTTGCAACATTCTAACCACAAATTGAGATTGACACAGGGAGAGCATTGTGACATAGGAGAAAGAGAAACATTTAACAGGATGATTGACGTTTAGCAGCTTCTGTTCTCCTCTCTAGATTTTAAAGAAGTTCATTGAGTTGGTTTTCGATTGTAAATTATGTTAATAATAATATTTTGTTAGGATTTCTATATTTTTTATAATTAAAGTCTTACAAAATACTCTTTTTGGTACTTCTAGAATGTAAGTTAATTTTCAGACATCAAATAGCCAGCACACCTCAGGTCTCGTTGGGACTTGTGGTCCACCAAGCAAGATCACTACCATAGTTTCTATTCCCTGCCATACATATTCTACTGGCCTGCTGTGATGTGTTTGTAATCACTAGTAGTATAATGTACCGTGTTAGCCATAGAAAGTAGAAGAGTGAAGAAATCAGGCGATGCCTTTAAGAGGCTAACTAAGTATATTTGGTGGTAAGCTTTCGAGGGTACTAGCTCTCTTCTTCAGATGTGGTGTAATAACTAATAATACTACAATAACTCCGACTGAGAACGGGATTTATGTTAGATGCTGTACTGGTTCAATTAATTTATATGATTTGATTTAATGTTAATTTTAGGTTATATTAATTTTAATTAAATACTATTATTTAATTTTATATATTTTGGTAATTATCATAAATTTTTTGGATTATTTTAGCGATATAAGTTGAAAAATAATTGATATTTCTTTCCCTAATGACAAATCTAGTTCCACTATAACTTTGGGCTCAGACAGATCATTTTTAACTTGGTCTGGCTTCTCTGATAGTTATGCGCCTAATTATGGGTGTTCCACAATCATAAATATGTCTAATCCTACAAATCTGGTGCGACACCCCCCATCATGCCTGTCACTATATAGTATATCTATATACAGATAAATGCCTGTGAGTGCCCAAGTGAAGGGAGTGACAGAAGTGTGTGTGACTGAAAGTGGGGGGGTTAGCAATTAGGAATCTTGGGAGACCTGTCTAAGAAATGTTTTCCCAAGATGCACTTAAAACTAAGGGTTATGAATATGTCTGATGGTACGGGGTATCATGTTCCAGAGAACTGTACGTTATATACACTATATACGTTATATAGATAGTGTGGTCTAGGCTAGTGTTAGGCATTGGGCACAGCCTCCCTTATATTTGCTGAACATAAAATAAAGGTGATGTGAATAGGACCTATGAACGGTCTCTTGTTTATTATCTGGATGGATAACTGGGACTATGATAGATTGCCAGAATGCTAAATGATAAGATTATTCTGCTCCAACAAGAATGGCGTGCCCCTCCAAAGTTACAGATCAAATGTTATATCTCTGGTAAAGACCGGAGAGAACTTTTTTGTTTGAGGATATAGTAGTCCTCTAGAGCAACATAGACATGCATTGGTTCATCAAATGGGAGGCACAATACTTTTAAGGCCTCGTTCACACGGTGTTTTTTGCCGCGGGTTCCACCGCGGCTCTCTCCACGGTTCCCGCCGCCCAAACCTCGACGGACCATGCCGCAAACTCGCGTCTCGCGAACGGTGGGCGTGGTCTCGGCCCGGGAGGGGCGTGGTTTGGGGCGCGGCTTGCACCGAGGATTTCCCCCCATGCAAATTAATAGCAGGGGGCAAACCGCGGCGCGAGCCGCGTCCCAGCCGCGCACCACCCGCGGCGATGCCCGCGGCATCACCACGCGGCCGCCGCGCAGGGCCCTCCCTGTCAGGAATTGACAGGAGAGTTCTTCACAAGCGTGGGTTTGGCCGCGGCCCGGAGCCGCAGCCAAACCCGCGGAGTGTGAATATTAACCCGGTTTCCCATAGGAAACCATGTTAATAAACTAGACGCGATTTGGCCACGGTTTTGGCCGCGGGGCCTAAGATAACCATCAAAAATGACAGCTGACTCGGTACCTAACCAGTTTCACTCAAACAATCAATGTAAATGCTTAAAGATAGTTGCACATTTAGATTGATTTCTATTGTAAGCAGAGAAAAGAACACGTTATTAATGGTCTGTATGCGTATGAGAGCGCTCAGGCCACATGAGTTTTTTTTAACTTGCAGGAATTCATCATTTAAAAAATGATAATAAAAAAGATAATAAAAAATAAGCTATATGAAGCCGGTGATGGGGCGACACCTGGGTTTACTTAGAAAGGGTTATCTTGCAAAGACAATGGGCCTTATGTATGAAAACTGTCTAGCATTAACATTGTCTTTGTTGTCCTTAGCAACCAATCAGAGCACATAGCAACCAGCCAGAGATCAGATTTCATTTCAAATAGTGCTCTGGAAAAATGAAAGCTGAGCTCTGATTGGTTGCTATGCAGATTTCATACATAAGCCCCAATGTCTTTTTATAGAGAAGCCACTGCAGCAATTACAAGGCCAATTATTAGCTGTTATGGCTGGTAGAAAGCCATGTCTACTAAAGCTCCAGCTACAGGAGAAATGTAGCATTATATTTCCCTGCAGATAAATGTATAGGGCCACATGTATGAAAACTGTCTAGGCCTAAAACTGACTTTGTTGCCCACAGCAACCAATCAGAGCCCATAGCAACCAGAGCACATAGCAACCAATCAGAGCTCATAGCAAGCAGAGCCCATAGCAGCCAACCCATCGCTGTTGAGTTAAGCTTTTAACTTCTTAATGACCACTCACCGGCTATAGACAGTGGGCAGCACGTGTTTTCTTTTGCAGCTCCAGGTGCAACAGTTGCGCTAGGACCAGAGCTGGATTTATACATTAACGCTATGTTTACACGGTGTAATTGCAGTGCATACAGTACATGCTGCAATACACTGGGTGTTTTTGGAGTCCCGCCAGCCCCATTGACATGCATGGTTCGCGGTGCGTAATTGCTGTAATAATTGACATGTCACTTACCTCCCCACGCGTACAATACGATCGTATTGTACACGCGGGGGGACGAGGCATAATCCATAGTTCTCTATGAGAGCTATGAATTACCGTAATTGCGGGGCACATTTCACCGTGTATTAAGTGCAGTACGTGGCAATATACGCCCGCAATTACACCTCAAAATAAGCCTTGTGAACATACCCTTATACATTACCAAGTGTAAAAAAAATGTGAAATAGTTATCCCTTAATGAGATAAAAAAAAAAAAAGTAAAAAACATAAAAGGTGTGGAAAAAAATTCTCAAATAAAAATAAATATTTAATAAAAGATTATTGTGCATACAATCCACACACACAAAATAAAACTACACATATTAGGTATCTACACGACTGTAATAACCTGTAGATTTAATCTAACACTATATTTAGTGTGAAATGGGAGCGATGTAAAAGAAGAATTAAAAAAACTGGAAAAAAAATTATGCAGCAATTTATATGTAAACTCAAATTATGGCCCCAAAAGTACAGCTTCTCCCGCATAAAAAAAGGCCTCATTCAACTGCGTCATTAAAAAATAAAAAAGTTACGACTGTTGAAACGCAAAGAGGCAAAAACTACAAAGTGTTGCTGGTCATTTAGGCCTTTCCAGGGGTTAATAAAAACTCAAGGACCAAAGTTTCAATGCAGTATACCAAATATAGGAACTGTTTTAGAGAGAATTAATGGGTTATAACATTAACACTAAAAGGACTAGAAATTTAAAGAATAAAACTATGTTGTAATATAATTACTTCATCGATACTGCAACATTTCCACAGTCATTGTCTGCTATTCCAAGGCCCTTTTCCTTATGAGAGGTATGTGATGTCCATGTGACATCATATGACCATGGCTGCCAGTTGCCAGCCACCACTGTGAAAGGTCATGCATGGCAAATCACTTATGTGACCATGTGATGTGACCTTGCCTAGAGGTCACATCACATGAGCAAGAACTGAGATATACTAATAATGTCCTAAGGTCTTACAATCCCCCAAAAAACTGTTAGGAGCAAGTTCACCCTTTCTATATATAGACAGTCATACAATCAGAAGCCATATTTAAATAAAGTATGATGGGTGAGGTCAAAAAGCAGTCTTCTACATGATGACAATTCTACTAAATTGAGCAGGTCTCTTAGCTCCCTCAACATTGTGGGAAAAAAGAAGTAATAACTTATGGCATGTAATAAAGGGAGACAGTGTCAAAAAAGGGGAACAACCCTTGGTTGACCTTGATGGACATACAGTATGTCTTTTTCAATTATACTATGTAATTATGTAACAATATCAGTTTGATATTGTAACTACTCATGGAGATGCCTTGCAGACATCAAATACTGTACTTGTTTATTCTATAAAATCTGCATGTGTATTTGTCACCTTGACTAATGAGTGTACATAGATGCCATCTCCACTTCTAGTCTAATGCTGGAGATTAAGCCACCTTTTGTGGTATAACCATACCTAGTTAAAGGTGATTTCTCACTATAAATATTAGCTTTCCAAAGACTTTTTCCGAATACGTTAGTCTTTTGATTTTACCTTAATCAGGAGATAATAGAGATTGTATCTGCTCTGCGTGCACTAAGGTTTCTCTGGTTAGGTCCATATCTCTAACAAGATTAGCTTTTGTTTACAGATATGCAATTGTTTTCACTACTCATAGCACATGTAGCTTTTGTTTACTGAAGATTCATTCTCGTGTACTTTGTCTTTGTAATGTCTCATATAGTTAAAAGGGTTTTGCCACGAAGTAAAATTGATGTGGGAAGCTTGCAAATGAAGTAACAAACATTTTCACCATTCATTAGTATTAAAAATTCTGCACCATTTTTGATTTAGCTGCTCCTTTAGTTATCCATTGTTTACAGCTCATCTCCAGGGGATATGACCAGAGCTGAGAGCTCCTCAGTCCTGGCCAGACATGCCCAGACATCACCTCTCCTCTCAGGCAGCTACTGAGTGTTCAAACCCCTGGTGCTGTCACTCTACTCCTGTCCGCTGTACTCCTTAGTAATTAGTCAAACAGTGCAAATAAATAAAAATAAACCTCAATGAGGTATGTGCATTGATAAAGAGATTAAAAACACACAGGTTTGGTTCCTGCAGGGATTTGAACCTAGGGCCCTTGTGCCTGGAGGCAAAAACTTTACCTCTCAGCTACTTACAATGCCTTACATAAACAGACCTTTCTTTGACTAGAAGGAGGAAAAGGCATGATGATATCAGCCTGCAGGGTCACATGATATGCAATTCAAACAAATCACACACGCCTCCTTCTGAGCACACAGAGCTGAAGAGCAGGATACAGGAGGTATAAAATGAGATTGTGGCAAAACCCCTTTAAAGAGAAGTTAAATATACTAATCACTGCTATAGAAGCACCCACAGCCTGACGATGCAGATTGAGTCTGAGGATACCTGTCACTCTGTGAAAAAACATGGTGAGACAACCCCTTTAAATAATTAAAAAGGGTATCCAGCCCCCAAAAAATGTTACAACCGCACTCCAGTGTAGAACCTCAAAAGAGTGCTCCGTTCTTTGTTTACTACCAGCTGGCATGGGACTGGGATAACCATTTAGCAGCCTCAGCAGTCAACCAATAATGGTAACCAAGCACAACTCAATGATGAGAGCCATGATAACAATAGTACAGCACGTACTGTAACTGCTGAGACAGCTGGTTGGATACAAGGTTCATGTGCCAGCTGGTAGAAAATAAGGCCCAGAGGGCCAGCAGGAGCTTCTATGCTGTATGGCTGGGCAATTGGAGCGGTAAGGGTGCGTTCACACGGCAGTGGACAAATACCGGTTGGTTTACCCGGCCAGTATGTGTCCGGTTTTGCGGCCGTCCCCACGGCCGCGGGGGAGACGGCTTTTCTCCGCGATGAACGGATAAGAGCCCTCCCCCTCCCATTGAGGTATTCATATTCCGTCCGGAAACCGGACGGAAGAATGAACATGCTCAATGCCTTTTGAGCGGCCCGCGGGCGGAAAAACCGCCGGGCGGAAAACCCGTGCAGTCGGGACTGCTGCACAGGTTTTCCATAGAGCACAATTGTGCTCATTTTCGGTCGGTTTTTCAGGCGGAAACCACAAACCGGCTGAAAAACCGGCCGAAAACCCTTGCCGTGGGGATTTGTTTATTATATAAGATTTTTTGAGGTTTTATTTATTTTTATTTATTTTTTAAAGTTTGGATAACCACTTTAAATTTATGGTGTGGAGAAGTAACACAACCAACCTTGGCCTCTGTGTGTCCTTGTGTCTTTTAACCTCATGGTACCAGGAATTTTTCGTCCTAAGTGGAATGGCAGGATGAACTTGGAACATAAATTATTCACATTTATGGTTTATTTAACATGAATTCAACTCCTTGTCCTGAATTAGCCCTTACTGAAATGATATGTGCTGTCTTGAGCCCCACCCTGTGTCTACATTTCCTGCACAAATAAGAAGAATGGAGAAGATTTACAGAGTCTATGGAATGTTATCAGAACAAGAAGCCACGATGCATATGAAGGCTGTCAGCCGGCATTAGCTGCAGGGCAGCAGTCACGTCTTATATTACATGGTATATCCTATAAATTCTGCTTGCTTTATCCATCCTCTCCCACATATGGTCCATTCTCTTTGCACGCCCAATTTGAACATAAACCAGAGGCCACAACTGACATCGATAAGGGTCGGGATGCCCCTTTGCTCCTCAGTGGTTCATTATTGTGTGTAATTCGTAGGGTAGGGAATTTTTGTAACATGACAGATATATTCGGAGCATCTGATGTGGAATTTTAAAAGAAATCCTGAGATGAAACCAAGTGGAATGAAAACAAAATTCACAAGTAATTTAAGTACGAAAAAACAATAATACGGAACAAAAAAATTGAAGTTACTGTACCATGTGTTCTAGTTGATTTTGTGGTTTTAGTGCTTGAATACGTGTGATCCATCAACTCATTGCATGACATTCCATTTAGTGCAAGGGGGAGTTGTTTCTCCTTATAGAGAGTGCAAAGCTGGTGAAAGACTTATAGGCCAGGCAGTGCTTAGAGCGCAATATGTACGTATATTAGTCCATCTTCAGAAGGAAGAAAACTCTCTCTATGGTGTCACCTACTTCTGTATGTCACTGTTACACCAAGCTACAACTGTTAAAGGGGTTATCCTTGTCCTAAAAAAAAAACACTATGTTTCTGGGCACCAATAAAAAAAAAAAATCCTATCCTCACCTTCCCCTGGTCCTCAGTTCAAGCGCTGAGTCTCTTTGCTCTTCCATCTACATTTTGGTTTCCCGAAAAGGGTGTCATCTGCTGCCGCTGACTCATGCGGGGGTCACGTACCACCATTTCCCATCATATTCAGAATAACGCCCCAAAAAGGGATGTAAATAGAGCACATACTGGGGCCCCAAATCTGCGCAGCAGGGACGTTCCCGTTCGGAGTAATAAAAAAAAAACAAGAAGGAGAGCCGAACCGGGAAGGGAGTATGGCTTTTTTATTTGGCTCCAGGGGCAAAATACTATTCTTTTTGTTAGGATTTGGAAAACCCCTTTAAGAAACTGCAACCCCTACAAAGCTTTGTTCAAAGGAAATGTTCACATGGATGATTTTCAGAGGTGAAAATTTCAGCACTGTTCAAGCGGGGAATTCAAGGCTTAAATCCATGGATTTGATCTGCTGATTTCAGAGGCAGATTTTCAGCATTCAGCGCCTCAGGAACTAACGTGTCAGTTGTTTGTTAAAAAGAAAAAGTTGGTACCATGTTAGACTTTGTTCAGATCTGCAACATATCTTCTGTTGGGAATTACGGAAAAAATTGTGTATAAAGTTCACCTATATTTTCCCTCTAAACAATGTTGTCAAACAAAGATACAAAGATCTGAAAGATCTTAAAGTGTTAGCCAGTTGAAAAAAAAAGTTTTAGGGCATGTTCCCACACGGCTGATTTTGAGCTGTTTTCAGAGCTTTTCTTGGAGTTTAAAAAAAAAAAAAATAAAAAAAAAAAAGTTTTTTTAAAAAAAACTCCCGTTCATTTTCATTGATTCCTATGTAAAATAGTATTGCAGTTCACAGATGATGAGGTTTTTCCATGCTTTTCTCATTTTTTGGGAAAGATTTTTTGGGCACTGAAAAAAAAGTTCATGTCAATTCTTGAAGAAGTTTTCAAAGCTGAAAACCCCCATAAGAATCAATGGAGAGCTTCAGAAACTCATCCAAAACCTCAGCACTTTTTAGACCTTTTGAAAAAATTTTTTACATGTTTTTTGCCGCTTTTTTTACGTATTTTTCCCTGACAAATTTGTATGGGTGTTTCAGAAAGAAAACATGTTGGGAAAAAAAATGTCCCAAACCTTGCCGAAAACTGATCAAATCCCTTTTCAAAACCGGACTGAAAGTGTTGCAAATTTAGGGCTTTTCGACAAGTTTTGATGCTGATAGGATCTGATTTTTTTTAGTCATGGGGCTAACCCCTTGGTGAGTTCCCCCGGCTTTTTTTCAGAACTATTTACTCGGTTTGCCGATCGTAAAAACGTTCCGAAAAACAGTTTTTAAAATATTTTTGGAAAAAATTTTTCACTTAGTTGGCACGTTTTCTCGACGGATTTACAATCCCCATTCATTTTTATGGGTAATCCGTCCAAAATCCGGCCCAAAAAATTGAATGCACATTGTTTTTCCCCGGGCCCTATTGCAGCCGCAACCCCGGCGGCAAAGGGGCACGGGAAATACATGTCGCTGAACGACCACACGATTTCCCAATTTAAAAAAAAATTAAAAGGCCTGCAACTTTTTTCAAAAGATTTCGGAAGGATTTTCGATCGTAAACGGCAGCACATCCGTTCCGAAATAAGCCATGTGAACGAGGCCTTATTGTTCTTCAGTGAGGAAAACAAAGTAGCAGTATTGCAGATGTGATACCTTTAAAATGGCTTACAAAAACAAATGATGTAAAATTGCAAGCCATTGAGACTACTCCGGTGTCTTCTTGTCTGATGAAGAGAAATAAGTAGTTTTGAAAGCTTGCTATTAAACATCCTTTCTTTTTGTTATTTTTTTTTTCAATGCTAAATTTCTTTAGCATTAAAAATAAATTTGTGCTGTGGAGAACCAGCGTCCTGTGCCTTGCAACACAGATTTTTCATTTGCGACAATGAAGCAGACTGCATTCAGATTTGGACACTGCACTGAATCTGTGTCAGAATCGGCGTCACTCTTAGGCTATGTTCACACGGCTTGTTCTGGGACGTATTTCAGTCCGTAATTCACGCCGTACTGCGAGAAATACGTCCCAGTCATTACAGTAATCCACAGGTCTCATAGAGAACTATGGATTACGTCTCCTCTCCCCGCCTGCACGATACGGCGAGCGGGGAGAGAAGTGACATGTAATTTATTCACGGCGTATACGCGCGGAGAATAATGCATATCTATGGGGCCGATGAGGCTGCCGGCCGCCCACCACGCCCCCGAACACATGGCGTAATTGCGGGGCGAAATCCGTCCCGCAATTAAGCCGTGTGAACATAGCCTAACAGTGCTCCACCATGAGGTCCAACCTGCATAATGACTCCTATGACTTGTCTGAGGTTAAAGAGCCATTGTCTATCTAGTGTCTAAAATATTATATTCTGCTATAACTTATCTACAAGATTATGTTTTAGACCAGCAGAAGAACCAAAAATGTGACTCAAATGACAGAATGCCTTTGTGTTATTGATGATAGTGTAAAGGTTTCGCAATAACAGCAATTCTTCACATATGAAAGAAACATCATAAAGGTTGATTGTATCCGTTGAAAGCAAAGGTATTTGATTTACATATAATTAAGTGTTGTCCAGTCTTGTGTTAAAACATAATCACTGTATAATGAGAACATATGGACATTTCTACCGTATTTCTGAACATTTATGAGATTTTCTTCTTGCTGTCATTGGATGAAAATGTACACCCAGTGGCTGAAAACGTGTACATACTAAAAACTAGGGTAGCTACAATACATCCTTCTATGTAGTCCTTCGCAAACTAAACAGCCTGGACTCAAGGATGAAAGCTTTTACATCAAAATTGCCAATCTCTGAAAAATCTAATTTGGGAGATTTAGGGCGATATGTATGATTTTTGGCACCTAGACTCCAATTTTTATGGGCATTATAACAGTGTAGAATTTATTAACCTGTTCTACTGCAGGTCATAAATCAGGTGCATTCCAGCGCAGAAATGACAATTCTGGCTCAGGTAAACCACTCTACCTGTTCCAGCAGTAATGCATCTATTTTTGCCGTCTCCCGTTCATAAATGTGTAGAATCATACGGTTCTAATACGCCCCGCCTCCCACACGCCCCCGATATGTATTACAAAGTGCCGCGGGTGCTCTGTAATGCGCCTGGTACTGGTGTGCAGGCATTTTAAAAATACAGCGAATTGTGTTCTATGATGTAAAAACTATTGAAAAACTAAATCTGAGCCAAAAAATTTAAATCGAGTTAAAAATGCTAACTTTTTTTGCAAAATACTGTTCAAATACATGTTGGACTAAGCAGTTTTAGGTTATGTCTACACAGCAAATGTTAAAATGCCGTCCAAAATCCGGGGTTTTCACTAAAAACCGCAGTCAGGTTTCGCCAGCCCAGTATATTGACAGGAATCCGAGGGGAATACGACGGAAGACAGAACATCCTACAGTAGTAAATCCGTGCAGTGTAGACTACAGCACGTATTTTCTCTAGTAGGCTATGGGCACAGGATTACGGTTTGATTTTTGCAGATTCTAAAGCCAACTACAAACCTGTGCTGTGTAGACATTGCCTTAGGATTTAGAATTTGATTAGTATTGTGTCCTTTTTTCGTGTGTATGCAGCCTTAGGCTATGTCTACACAGGATTTTGGTCGTTTTTTTCAGCAGATTCAGTATTTTGAATCCACTGAAAATCCGACCGTACTCAGTGCTGTGTAGCTCTCAATAGGGAATCCGTGCTGTAGTCTACACAGCACAGATTTTTTTACTGAGGTTTTCCTAAACCGAAACCCGTCCGCTGGAATACAGAACATGTTGTATATTCTGCCGGCCCGACGTCGGATTCCCGCAGCCCCAATGTACTGGGACCCCGGAAATGTGTAATTCGACCGCCGTTTTTTGTGCAAAGACCGCGCATAAAACTGGCAGTGCGGTCCAGCAATTTGAAAATGTTGTCGGACTTTGCTGGTATTTTCAAATTGCTGTGTAGAACTAGCTTTAGACTTGATACATTGTTGTTAAATCTCAGCTGTTAGGCGTAAGTTCGGTGCGCATTTCGCCGCATATTTGCGCTTGATACGTGGCGAAATGTGCCCCGCAATTACAGTAATCCATAGCTCTCATAGAGATACGATCGTATTGTACGCGCGGGGATATAATCAACAATAATATTTATATATATATATATATATATATATATATATATTTAATATATATATATATATATATATGACGTCATTTATCGTCATCGCCACGAGTAATGCATGTCTATGGGGGCCACGAATAATGCATGTCTATGGGAGCCACGAGTAATGCATGTCTATGGGGCCAGCAGGCTGCCGACCGCCGCTCCTCAGGAGTATACGCAAGCTCCCGAAACACACGGTGTACTGCGTGTGAACATTAGGGTATGTTGACGCAGTGTTTGTTAAATACGTTTTTGGTTGCCTTTTACTTACTGAAAAACGGACCCCAGTACGTATTTAACAATTTTCAAGTGTGCTTACATTGGTTACAATGTAAAACACATACCGTCATTCAGACAATACGTGTTTTAGATATGTTCTTGCATTGTGTTAAACGGATGAGTTCAAAGAATTGACATGTCAATTCTTGATCTGTTTAACACATGGAGAAGGCAGTACAAACAAAAGGGTAGGCTTTTGCAGTCCAGAAAACGTATCCAAATAAGTACCACACTTTTTAGTACATTTTTGGATGCATTTGATGCAATATGTTTTACGTATTGCAAAAACGTATCCAAGACGCCATCTGCACATACCCTTAAGTGTTTATGGGCAGTCAGCATTTGTTGTGACTAGAAATATTTTTATTAATTGAAAGCAACTATGCATCTTAAAAAAACTAAAGAAGGGACAGAAAAACTATTTTAATCATTTCCTGACATCTGACGTACATTTACGGTAAGATGTTGGAGTCAGAGGTATGGAGCATGCTTATGAACTACACCCACTTCTTACACAGCTGAGGCCAGCTTTTAATCACAGCTGACACCTGATGACGTCATTCCTGGACATTTAAGGGTATGTTCACATGGCTTATTTTGAGGCATAATTGCAGGTGTATTTCGCCGTGCATTGCTCTCTAATACGAGTGAGTTGCGCGCTGCAATTATGGTAATCCATAACTCTCATAGAGAACTATGGATTATGCCTCCTCTCCCGCTTGTACAATAAGATCGTATTCTACGCGCGGGGAGATAAGTGACATGTCAATTATTCGCGGCGATTACACTGAATTACAATGAAGCCGGTGGGTTGCCGCCCCCAGTCCCCGTGCTTCGGGAGCACACGCTGATCAGCGCGACTCTCAAAACACCAGGCGTATTGCGGCGCATACTGTACGCACCGCAATTAAGCCGTGTGAACATACCCTAACAATGCGTTTTTTATGTGTTTTTTGTGCAGCAATGTACAGCATTGATTGCTGTGCCTTCCTGCACAAAAAAAAACCCATCAAAAAACGTGTCAAAAACATACTGTGTGAAAGCACCCTAACTATTTGCCATGAACAATGTGACTACATAATCTAAGCTATTGAACTGAAGACTCCTCTTTTTAACCCTGTCATTATTGCACCCTTCCCCCCATAGGGTGATTTTGGAGTGCTGAGTGATTGACTTTGTAGCTTTAGTCTTTGAAAAGTCCCAAGGTGTGATAAATGAGCAGAAAAATTACAATACACTGTAATACAGTGGTATTACAGTGTAGAGCACAAGTGATTGCATATTCAAGTTTCCCAGGGGTGCTTAAAAAGTAACTAAAATAATGTTTTTGAAATTTTAGATATATTTTATCATATAGAAAAAATACAAATAAAATGAAGCATAATTTGTATTTGTTGTGCCTGTCAAAGTATGATTTATTATAATACAATTACTCAATTTGGATAACGCCATAACAAAACAGTCAAAAAACACCAGTGCCATAATTACATATTTTGTTCACCTCAACTCCCAAAAAATGAAATAAAAAATCAAAAGACATATGATCTCCAAGATTATACCAATAAAAAAATATAGCTGACTGCACAAAAAAGAAAAGTATATCTAAAACTATATAAATTTGCTATTGTCAAACTCAAAATAAATTTAACGTTGTTTATACCACATGGTAAACTCCGGAAAAATAAAACCCAAAAAGCAATGCCGCAGTTATGTTTGTTTCCTTTCCCATTTCACCAATTTATTCTATCCACACAAAACAGCATCATGATAAATTCAGCTAGTCCTACAAAAAACAAGCCCTCATATGGTGATGTGAGAGAAAATGTCTTGGAAAGCAAGGATCAAAAAACCAAAGTGTCCAGTGATGAAGCTTTGCTGGCATAAGACTGGACAATCCTTTTAATTACTGTTATTGAAAAATTCAATTTGCAGAAATCAGCTGAAAGATTCCAATGTGGTGCAGGATAAATTTTCAGTCATACTGTTTTACTACGACTGGAATGATTTCCTTTGGAATTTTGCTTAGATCATAGCAAGATATGTGCCCGTAAATAATGCTGTTTGATTATGAGCATTTTAATAATTAAAAGCATTGGATCACTACTATTTTTGGGAGTGTATGTTTGCATCTATGGCCAGCTATACCACAGCCAGACAGAACCACAGGATATCCTATTAACACTGGAGTATTTATTGAACTACATATCCAGGATCAATAACAAAGCCTATGTGTCTTCCTAAGCCGGAGGGCAAACAATCCGAGCCCCTTGCTAGCAGCAAAGAGTGACTGAACACAAGTAATAGCTTCATCGGAACTTAATGAAGAACCTCAGACAGAGCAAATGAAGAGAAGGATGAACTTACCAGATATAAAACAAGACATAAGTTGGGCGGCACCACATCATATAGAATCAAGAGTCCTTAAAAGCCTTGTCCTATTCCATCAGGTAACACTTATGAATGTCTAAAAATCTTTGTAATTTCTCCAAAGCAAGTCTACTTAGAGGGTAACTCCAGAAAAAAAGAAGCTTCTCATTTCAATTGTTCAATAGGCCTAGAAATGTCCAGTATGTTGATTATGAACAGTAATGTTTTAAGTACAGGTCTAGATCTTCAAACTATGTTAGAGATCTAGTGTTGCAAAATCAAGTAGATGAAGTGCAATGTCAACTAGAAGTAGATCAAGTGAATTCACAGTTCTGATAACCAATGATAGGAAGATGGTAGCCCGACAGAATATGAAAGTACATAAACTACTGTAAGTCTGTCCAACAAGGTCCGTGTCATTACTATGTTTTCAAATGTCTTAAGGCATGTTCACACGGCTTAAAATGGGCCGTATTTTGGTCCGTAATTACGCGCCGAAGTGCGCAAATAAGTGCTAAAACGCCGACAGTGCATTACGGTAATCCACAGTTCTCATAGAGAACTTGAGATTCGTCTCCTCTCCCCGCCCGCGAAGCCGCCGGGCGGGGAATAATTGAATGGGAATTACTAGCTGCAAATACCGCCGCGGCAATTAAAGTCTAGGGCCCCGGCGAAGTGGGCCCCCCTTTGCTCACCCCCCCTCCCGCCCCCCCCCCGGTACAGCGTAATTGCGGGGCGAAATTTACCCCCTGCAAAACACCGTGGGAACCTACCTTAAAAGGTTTTTGTCTCACCTTGGGTTTTCAGAGCCATAACCGCTTAAACTCCACTTTCTGATTAGGCTGTGGGTGATTCTATAGCAGTGATAGGCATACAGCTCTGCTATTCCTAGCTGTTCCTGTTACAGTGACCTTTGTGAAGAAGGTTTATAATCTATAGTGCACAAAGCTAACAATCCGATAAGAGAAAGAGCAGGGATAGGTTGTCGGTAATTAACCCCTTAACGACCTTGGGCGTATGAGTACGTCCCAGGGCCGCTAAGGGGCTTTGCAGGGGGATCGCACCGCGACCCCCCCCGCACAGTTGCCGGGTGTTAGCGCAAATCGCGCTAACAACCCGGCAGTAACAGCACCGGCGGGTGGCTCCGCCTCGCTGGTGCTGTTTTACCCATCAGACACCGCGGCAAAGATGGCCGGGCGTCTGAATTAACGCCGATCGGTGCCGCGCGCCGATCGTACGGATCACCGGCACTGCGCCGATCCAACGACCTGGGCATGGTGGTGGGGAGCCTTGTGAAGGCTCACCGTCACTTACCCTGGCCAGATTGCCACACTTCCGTCCGCAGACAGGAAGTGGGGAAAGCGCCATCTTTGTACACCCTAATGCATTGCCTATGCAATGCCTTAGGTTGTATTAACAATCGCGCCACCTAGTGGTCAAGTACCATAGGTGGCCTCAATGTTACAGTAAAAAAAATAAATAAATAAAGTTTTAAAGTACAAAAAAAAAGTATTAAAAGTTCAAATCACCCCCCTTTCCCCATTGTTACAAATAAAAATCATTAAAATAATAAAAAAGTTACACATATTTGGTATCGCCGCGTCCGAAAAAGTCCGATCTATAAAAATATAACATCATTTATCCGTACGCTGAACACCGTTAGAAGCCAAAAAAATTCCAACGCCAAAATTGCGTTTTTTGGTCATTTTACGTCACTCAAAAAATGGAATAAAAATGATCAAAAAAGTCGCATGCATTCCAAACTGCTAGCAATAAAAAGTATACTTCAGCCCGCAAAAAATGCCCCCCTCACTGACGTCCGTAGGTGTTAGTACAAAAAAGTTATTGGTCGCACAAAATGGCGCCGTGGCGCAAATTTCAAAAATAAAAATTTTGGAAATT
>JAODAL010044497.1:0-32829 GCA_025379985.1 Phyllomedusa bahiana | reverse complement strand
TTTATTTTTTTTGTTGCCGCCTTTGTACTTTTAAGCTCTAAAATGTCTTTTTGTCACTGGTCCCCAAAACTGTACAAATATTCCATGTGTGGTCTAACCGTGACTTTATAAGGGAAAATAATGTTTCATCATGTGCCTCTATGCCCCTTTTAATGCACCCCCCATGATCCTTTTTTCCCTTGGCAGCTGCTGCCTGACACTGGCTGCTCAATTAAGTTTACTGTCCATGGGTTTCCCCAATTCTTTCCATGTCATTTTTACCCAGTGTTTTTCCATTTACATGAAATCATGTAAGGATTTTTCCCCCCCATGTGCAAAATTTTGCATTTATCTGTATTAAAACCTCATCTCCATTTCCTGCCCCCCCCCAAAAAAGATCCCCTTTTAAAAACACTTTATCCCTTTTGGGGTTGATTACGTACAGAGTTGTATCATCTGCAAAATCGATATTCTACTGTGTAATCCCGTGTAAGATCATTAAGAAAATGTTAAAGAGGATGGGGCCCCAATATGACCCTTGGGTACCACACTAGTAACAGGGACCAGTCTGGTATGACTGTTAATTATACCCTTTGTTTTTATCCCAGTGAGCCAGTTTTCTTACCCCCTTGCACACCTTTTCCCCCAGTCCAAGCATTCTCATTTTTCTTACCAACCTTTTATGTGGCACCCTATCAAAAGCTTTAGAAAAATCTAATAATGAAATCCATGCCCCACCCGTTCCAGTCTAGCCTGACTTCCTATTGAAATGATGAGATTGTTGACGGACCGTCCCCTTTATGAACCCATATGAAAGGCGTTTATACATTTATTTTAGTGAGATACTCCCGGATAGCATCTTTAGAAAACCTTCAAAAATTTTTCCCCCCAACAGAGGTTTTAAAAACTTACTTTTTTTTTTTTTTTTCCTTTTATTTTTTTTCCTGGATCAAACTTTTTTGGGCCCCCTTTTTTGAATATTTTTCACCCCATTTGCTATCGCCATCCTTTGGGACATACCCGTTTTTAAAGTCCATAAAAATTAAGAATAGGGGCCCATCTATGCATTACTTAACTCTCTTAGGACCGTGGGTGTATGCCCCCTGGGAAACCTGGGGATTTGTTTTTTTGATTTTTAAAGGGGAATGTTCATCAAAAATGAAATTTTTTTTTAATCACGTTTTTTTTGTTAAACCCTTTTTTAAGAATTTTTTGGGAATTTTTATTTTTATTTTCCCCAATATCACTTTAAATATTTTTTAATAATTCTTTTAAAATCCTGAGTTTCACTTTGGCCCCTAGGCCTATGACAGTCTGACATTCCTGCCCTGTAGATAAGATTTTCAGCAAGTGTGTTCATTTTTAACACAAGCGGGTCAAACTAAAAGGAGACACCGGGGGTAAATAGATAACACAAAAATCCCCACCAGTCAAAAGAGGAGTTAGTCACAGCTCTCACCCCCCTCCCCCCCTTGCAGAGTAAATTTCCCCCCTGGTCACAAACTTTTGAAAAAAAAACCCGGGTCTTTTTGAAGTCTATGGGCACGGGAAAAAAGTTTTTAAGGGACTCCTTGTGCATGAAGCTGCTGTAAAGCATCTCTCTGACTGCATTAAAGTGTCCCAAACCCAAAGGCCAAAGTGGCCAAAGGGGAAAATTTGCAGGATTTAAAAAGGGAATTATTAAAAAATATTAAAAAGTGATATGAAAAATTTAAAAAAGAAATATAACCAAAAATTTTTTAAAAAAATGTGTTTAAAAAATTAAAACGTGAGTTAAAACAAAAATTAATTTTTGAGGGGACACTTTCCCCCTTTAAAAGGGGGAATGCACTTTTTTCCTGGGTTTAGACAAGAAAAAACTTTTAATTTGGGTTTACCCTATCCCTCGGGTTCAACGGGAAAGCTAAACCCCTCCTCGGTAAAAAACAGGGGGAGAAAAAATTTGTTTAATAGGTTTCCCTTTTTTTTCGCCCTTACTGTCTCCCCCTCAGTATTTTTAAAAAGGGCCAACATTTCTGTTTTAATCTTTTTACTATTTTTTTAAAAGTTAAAAATTTTTTGGGGTTATTTTTCCCTTTCTTTGCAAATTTTGTTTTTCCCGTCTCCAGTTTTTGCTTCCTTTATTTTTAAATTTTACACACTTTTTTTTTTTCCCCCTATAGCTTCTTAAATTTGCCTCCTTCCCCTCCCCCTTCCCTTTTTTAAAAAAAGTGGGGTAAAACGCTTTCTTTTTTTTTTTTTATTCCCCTTCCTTTTTAAAAATCTCTGTTGATCCAAAATTGGGGGTTTTTTTCCTTGTTTTTTTTAATTTTTTTTTATTACCAAAAGGGTATGTATCCCTCACAAGTGGTACCCCAGGATGTTTTTAAAAAATTTTCCCTTTTTTTATTTGTTCGGGCCTTTAATTTAAACATTTTTCACCCAGTCAATACAGTTTAGTCCCCTTTTCTAAGCAGAAAAAATTTTACCTTTCCCTTAAAAATTAGTGTTTTTGGGGGCTAATTGACAAAAAGCTCTGTTAAAAGGGTTTAAATTTGGAAGTTTAATTTTAAATGGTCACTATTTCCTAGGTGCCCTAAACCCTGAACCCTTTGTTATCTGTCAGGTCTATTATTTCAAATTTAAGTTTGTGGGCCCCCTTTTTCTTTTTTTGGCCGGTTTTTTGCACCTTTTGGGGAAAGGAAATTTATCTTTAAATTTTATTGAAAAAAAACCTTTTTTCCCTTTTTTGAGGTACAGGTTTCAGTTTCCCCAATTTGATGTCGGGGATTTTTTAAAAGTCCCCCCATAAAAATTTAACCTCATTTTTAAATTAAAACCGCCCCCTTTTATTTCCCTTGAGGAGAAACATTTTCCCAGGGGTTTCTGTTATATTGGGGGCTATAGCAGCCCCCCTTTAATTAGTTTTATTTTTGGGTTTTTGGGTTCCCCCAGGGATTTTTAAACCAAAATTAATTTAAATTCCCAAACAGGGTTTCTTTTAACCTGTCCTATATTTCCCCAGTTTTGGTTTTAGACAGGATTTTACAAAAGGAAAAACCGACCCCCTTTCCCCCTTTTCCCGGTTTTTAACGATCCCTTCTAAATAGACTTTAAAAACCCTCCAATTTAAACCCGCCCAGTCGTAGTCTCGTACAGAAAATTTTCAGTTATCCCCTATGTCATATTTTTTTTTTCCCAAGCTTTTTAGTAATTTAGTTCATTTTTTTTGTTGGTCGGGACTCCTGGCATTGGTCAGCATGCAATTTATAATTTTTTTTAGTTTTTTTTCCTTTTTCCCCTAAAATTTTTTTTAAACTATTGCTACCCCCCCTCCCTCCACTCCACCCCCTGTTTTATTCCTTTTTCCCCTAAGCTCTCTACTTCAATTTTTTGGGTTTCCCCTATATGCTGAAAAGTTCCCCTCCCCCCAGTCCCTAGTTTAAATTTTTTCCAAAAAACTCCTGGCCATTTTTTTCCCCCAAATTCCCGGGCTGCCCCCCCCCCCAAATTTTAAGGTGCAGCCTCAACCCTACCCAAAAAGGTCTGAAAGCCAAAGGACAAAAGTAAACCCCCAAGTTCTCCAAAAACCCAAACCCCTTCTTTCCAAACCCCAAATTTTTTGGGGCCACTTATTCACCTCCCCTAATTTTCCCGTTTCCCCTTTTTGGTGTGGGGCCCCCCCCCGGTGGAACAGGTAATATTTCAAAAATATTACCTTGGAGGCCCTTTCCCTTTGGGGCTTTTTCCCTTTAAAAGGTCCTGGGGAAAATTTTTTAAGGAAAACCCCAAACCTCCCTCTAATCGGGTCTTTTGGTGCCAATGTGGAACCGGGAAAAGCTGGATTCTCACCAGCTCCACCCAGCAATCTGTCACCCCCGACCCGCGATATGCCCAACCCGGGCCCCAAGGAAAACCCAACACACTGTTCAAAGATCCCGGTCTTTGGGGCCAGTTTCCCCGGGTCTGTGCCCCTAAAAAATTTGGAGTAAAAACATTATTTCAAACTATTCTGCCATTCCTAAGGCAAAGCCTAATAGACAGATCTTTATGGCAGTTCATTGGGCCTTTATTAGACCCAAAATAGTAATTTAAAGCAGTGTCCCCTTCCTACCTTTGTCTCTTTAAACTTTCACACGGAGCGTTTTTTTTCCCGTTTTTTGTGAAAGAAATGGTACATTTTTAAGGATGTCCCTTTCCCTGCACGAAACACGCCCCCACAAATGCTAAAAAAACCCCCCAAAAAAAGGGCCCCTTTGGGGTTAGCCCCCTTTAGTAGTATCCCCGTGGGTTTGGCCCAAAAAGGAAGGCCCCCTTTTATAAAAAAAATTTCCCCCAAGTCCCGGGGCTTGGGGTTGATAATGGCTTCAATAAAAGTTTACATAAATTGGAAAAACCAGTTTTAATTTGGTTTTCCAATCAGACCTTTTTTTTCGTATAGAAAGTGGCCTGGATGGCCAACAATTTGGGGTGGAATGACCCCAGAAGAAAATCTGCCTTATTTGAGCCTGCAGAAACATTTTCCCCAGGAATTGACTTTCATTAAACTTTAATTTAAGGGCCTACAAAAAACAGTTCAGCTGGGGTAAAGTAGAAAAATGGGTTTGTCTAAAAGGGAAAAGTAATAGGTTCTCAATGACAGAAATAAAATTTACCGAAATTTGCGGGCATTTTTTCAGGTGCATTGCAGCGAAAAATTAGACCCCAAAAACAGTCTGCGATAACCCTTCGTGAAAAATCCCCTAGGGTTTAGGGAACAATATGGCCCAGGCCTTGATGTGTATGTGCAGAAAGTGTGAACTGTGTTATACACCAGACAGATGCCTACAGTAGCTGGGATCACAGAAATGCTGGCTATATAACCTCTCGGATACTGTGGTCATTAGACTTAGTGTAGGGCTCCCTACATTACAAACCAATCAGGGGGTGCTCTTGGGTCGTCATGGCAGCTGGAGGTTCACTATCTCAATTGATGACAAATTAATAAGTTGTGGCTGTCAAAAAAAGCTTTGTGTCACCCTATTCTTTGTATTTTCAAAATGTAGATTTGTCGACTGCAAGCAATCACGGGCAGGGTCCTAGCTCCCTCTGTACCAATTGTTAGTTATCTATATTTCTCATTGTACCTTGTTTGAACCCATCTTATGTATGTAACCCCCTCAAATGTACAACGCCTTGGAATCAATGATGCCTTAAAATGTATAACAATAATAAAGCATTATAGGAAAGGGGCTGAGAAGCCCAAAGCGTCCTCTGTTGGATGTAACAAATCCTCAATTTGCTCTTGACCCACCAGGTCTTGAGAAAGCAAAAAGGATTTTAGTCAAGCCAGTATCTCTCATCTGCAGACAACGCTGTTTCGGGATTTTTGTCCCTCATCAGTGCAGAGCAGAATGTACTGGCTGGCTGTGTGGGAGGCATTGAGTGGCTCAGAAAGGGGAACATCTCTCCTTGAGGATAGCACCGAACAAACGGCTTGTAGAGATTTGTTTTGCTTTTTTGCCCTCTACTAAGCATCTGCATATCACAAGGCATTATGGGAAAGGGGCTGGGAAGCCCAAAGCGCCCGGTGGGTCAAGAGCAAATTGAGGTTTTGTTACATCCAACAGAGGGCGCTTTGGGCTTCTCAGCCCCTTTCCCATAATGCCTTGTGATATGCAGATGCTTAGTAGAGGGCAAAAAAGCAAAACAGATCTCTACAAGCCGTTTGTTCGGTGCTATCCTCAAAGAGAGATATTACCCTAACAATAATAAAGTAATATAACTTACCAAAAACTATCATTATTGTATTCACTTGTAGAAATAAGTTAACATAAAAATTTTTACTACCCTAAAAAAAAATTAAAATTCTATCCCAACGTGTATTCCCATCTGAAGATTTCTGTATCTGCTGCAGCTGCATAGACTTATTAATTGACGTTACATGTGCAACTCTCTCTGTTCACTTCTACTGCAGTTCTGACTGCAGTCAAGGCTAAACTAGGAACCCCCTTGCGTAGGTGAACACAGAGAAATGTGCATGTGTGGCCAACTCTATCCTCTCCTCTACCACAGCAGGATTTTGTGAAACTCGTTTTACCCAGATGGAAATAACCTTCTAAAACCAGAAACCCATTTGGTGAAGTGAACCGTTTCTTCCAATTCTTATTCATACCTAGAATAGATGGGAAAGCTTCCTCGGCACCCACCCTTATAACAATGACCTTGGACAGGTCATATACAAGGTCATAGATTTAGACTTCCTAATGGAGACTAATGAGTATACAAGGCCTTCATAAGAAGCAGGGGGCTTAATTGTTGATCTTTATCTGGTCTAAAGACCTGTTGCTACATTGTACAACTATATGTGGATTTATAGTTTTCCTAAATATACATAATTATAGGTCATTCCACCCTCTAAGGTATTTACAGGTCTTCTCTTCTTTCAAATGTGTACACCTATCTATAGTGCAATGTACATGGCGATCATTCACTCCCTCCTCCTATCTATAAAAAAAATGCTCCAGACCTCCGAGGGCGGATGCTATTCTAACACACAGTAAGAGGTGATTTAATCTTTACCCCCCCTTCAACAGTGCTTTGGCTAATCAGCTTAATGAGTTCTGAGAGAATTGTTAGAGAGGGGGCTACTGTGACAGGTGGAGAAGAAGCCCTGACATTTGACTGCAGGAAAAGAAGACTATTGTGGACCAGTAGTTGGCAGGAAAATGTCCATACATGATTCAGAGCAACACATTTTTTTTTTCAAAATAAACTTCTTATTTTAGGATTCACATTTGGTGCTGAGACCAGAAAGCCAGAGGAGAAGATGGCAGAAGATAATGGCGACATAGCGAAGTCTGAAGGTAATGAGAGATAGTAGACAAATCGGAGAACGGAGTTGAAGGACTAGAGAATGTGACAGCAGACAGAGAAGAAGGAGAGATTAGGAGGAGGAGAGAGAAGAAAAAGAACTGTCCATTAAGTAGAAGATAGGGTAAGGAAAAAAGCAGATTAAAGATCAGGATTAGGCGTCTCTCGGGCTCTTTGCATCTACTTGCCGCTACACAAATCTGTGGATCTCTAGGAATCTTCAACCTTCAAACCCAAACTACAAAAAAAACCAACTGTGTCAAAGCTTCAGAACCAAATCCATGATGTCCAGGTAAGTGCTTGTGTTCTAGACGTTCAATCTGATATCTGAAAACATGTTTTGGGGTATTTTTGAAGATAAAGCACTTTCTCAAACTTGGTAGAACTAAATTTCATAAGTATGATAATTTTTTTTAAATTCTGAATGGCTAAAATGACATTTTTGACTGGTTACGATAAGGGAATTGGTTCTGATAGATCAAGATTATGGACAGTAAATTCTCTTTGAGTGGACCACCTAACATTTTGTTGGAAAATGGTTGTCTAGATGGTTCCCAGCATGAATAGTATGTGATGGACCTGGGATAGACCTCTCAAAGAAGGTTTCCAGCATGAATAGTATGTGATGGACCTGGGATAGATCTCTCACAGAAGGTTCCCATCATTAATAGTATGTGATGGACCTGGGATAGATCTCTCACAGAAGGTTCCCATCATTAATAGTATGTGATGGACCTGGGATAGACCTCTCACAGAAGGTTCCCAGCATGAATAGTATGTGATGGACCTGGGATAGACCTCTCACAGAAGGTTCCCAGTATGTGATGTACCTGGGAATCAAATCTTGGTAAAGGGACGATTTCACCATATTCCAAAATACAAGAATGAAATTGATAAGTATGCAGTGTTTTTGTTTGCTAAAAATATGGGCCACATGTATGAAAACTATTTAGGTCTAAAACTTAATTTTTTGCCCATAGTAAAATATGTGAAAAAAGTGACTTTTAGACCTAAACAGTTTTCATACATGTGGCCCTAAGTGTCCAGTAATGATTCTGTATTATCTTCACAAACTCAAGAAATGTGTATGTAAAGGAAATCCACGTTAAATTAGGCGGTTGTCACAGAACAGATGTAGCCATGATAAGTTTGTGCAAATCCTGCTTGACCTCTCTGTAGCCTTTGTAAGGAAAATCCCCAGATCTAGGCTTCAAGCACTTATTCCTAGGGCCACAACTGCTAAGCTTTAATGATTTCTATGTCCTAAAATTGTTATTTTTTGTTTTTTTCCACACAACTTTCTTGCTGATCTCTCGTCTGTTGAAATCGGACACAAATAGCCAAGAATCTACTTGTCAACCTTCACAATGACTTCCATCCATCTTTGAGATTACGTTCCATAATGCCTCATCCAAGATCTCTACTTTTCCTTTCAAACCACCCAAGGTGGGCCTCTTTACCTTCAACTGTTTTATATGTCTTCCTTTTAGTCATCTCACCAAATACAGTTTGGACAACCACCTTTCGGATTGGCTTAGTGGGTCCTTGGACGTGTGACCCATTGATAGCAAAGGCTCTTCCTGATGTGGCAGCTCGGCTGGCAATTTCAGACTTAAACTCGGATCATAGACTTGCATCTGGAATCTGGTTTGACCATGTTTTATTGACCCAAGGATGTTCCACACCGCGTGCATTTGCAGCCTTTGCTCTTATGGAACATTCAGTGGCTGCTTTTGTTGGACCAGCCAACCCTGCCTACTGTTCTGCTGCAAGCCTACTTGCAAAAGGTTGGAACAAACCAATGCTTTCTTGGTCTTGCCTTGGAGCTTTGAGCCCCCTTCCACATCCAGTTCAAATTATTTATGCTGTATTAAGCTTCTTTCAGTGGGCTGGTGTAGCTGTGGTGATGGCCCCACAAGAGCATTGGGTTGGTGCTGGCAGGGAGCTAGCTGATGCTCTCCGCAACTGGGGCCTTCCAGTTGGACCAGTTGTCACCATGGAAGAAGGGGTGCTTGGTGCAAGGGAAGCATTAAAGAGAGTAAAAAGACGGAAAAGAGTGAGAGGTGAGTTATTCTATTTTCTAAATATGTATACAGTATATATATATTTTAGGGCAGTTTATAAATACTATCACACTCTTAGACAGTCTAAAGTTAGACTAGTCAGTCCTACAATGCACCAAATTTATTATTACTTATTTTAGAGCTCCATTCATTCCAGGGTGCTGTACTTTTATCCTATTGTTGATATATCTGGCAAATGTCTAATTTTATACCTTTTATAAATTGGTTTACTTTATGCCACTAACTACCCTCTCATTTTGCCCCATTTTCTTTGCCACACAGAAGCACAAACAAAGCCACACCCTTTTACTGATGCCACACCCCTTTTGTATGGCAAGGCTAAGATGTGTTTAGAAACCATATAAAAACACATATTAGATGTGGTGTAAAGCATGTATACCTCTATTTTTGGCGCAAAATGCGCCAGAATTCTGACACCACTACCTTGATAAATGTGCCCCCTTGTTCCTAGTTTTGATTCTCCTTCCTCACCTTTTGCTTTATTACTCGTTTGATCCACCTTTTACATTACCAAATATATTTTAGATGGCAAAAATGTGGTTAAAAAAGTAAAAAAAATGCCTAAAAATATATCATTTATATAAGAAGTAAAATAAACTCTTTCAACTTCCATAGTGGTGGTCATGTGCATGCACTCTGTCTTGATTGGTGGAGAAGAGCAACGTCAGCTTCTAGAAACAGCCCAAGAACTTCGCATGACCGATGGGACCACAGTTTTTATTCCCTATGACACCCTTCTGTACAGCCTTCCATATGACCGTCCTTTCCCGGTCTTCACTAACAATTCGAAGCTACGACGTGCATATGACGCCGTCCTCACCATTACCGTCACTTCTCGGCACGGCAACTTTTATGATACTTTCCAAGTTGCAAAGACCAACAACGAGGTTCCTCGAGATACTGATCCAATGGAGGTGATGTATATTGATGTCTAGATCATTTAGTAGTCCTTAAGTCGATCTATCCGGATTATCTCGTATTAATTTATGCTCATGTTTTGGTCCTACCTTTAGGTGTCACCACTATTTGGAACCATCTACAACTCCATTTACCTTATGGCCAGATTGATTGAAAGGACTTACCGAGCAGGACAGAAAGTGACGGCTTCTTCCATTGAACGACATGTCGGGAATTTACAGATAGAAGGTTTTGGCTATCCGATAAACTTGGATAACGATGGAGAGTGCCAGACACCATATGTCATCCTAGATACAGATGGACAAAGCAGATTACTTACCCCTGTATACAACATTAATACAGCCACAGGAGATCTACATTACTTGAGAAATATTCATTTTCCATTCGACTATCATCCCGGCACCGACTCCGAATGTTGGTTTGACCGAAGCTCAATCTGCATTGGAGGTACGCCATGGTTCAGTAAATTTTTTTAGATTATAAAACCTTAAAAGGACCATACAAAGGAGGTCATCTGTGCACTTGTTTTATGCATTATTACAGGATTTTCAGATAGGTCATTTTATTCAGATGTCATTATTGTGTATCATTAATGAGGTCTAATAGTTTATATTAAACCCAGTATAAGCCCCAATGCTACTTAGGAGAGATATAACAGGTGCAGATAACCAATGACCAGTAGCTCACATACCCCTCCACTAGGAGG
Organism: Phyllomedusa bahiana; assembly: GCA_025379985.1. NCBI lineage: Eukaryota > Metazoa > Chordata > Amphibia > Anura > Hylidae > Phyllomedusa > Phyllomedusa bahiana. The sequence goes on along the minus strand of JAODAL010044497.1, from coordinate 22,311 downwards.
GAAACTGAAAAATAAAAAACTGCACGTTGGATAAGTACCAGTTCACACCAGTATGCAGAAAAGCCACAATATTATACACTGTATAATATTGTTTCAACTAATATCGCATGATTGATATTTTTCTGGTGTGTATTTTTGCCCTATTTTGTGTTGGACACCTGAAATATGTAGAGGTGTAATAGGTTGTAAGCCAGGATGGTGCACCACACGTATCTTTATAAGTGGCACCCTTTGGATTGCCTTATCTATATGCAATTATGATACTAGCAACCACCCCCCTCATGCGTGGAAGGCGTGTATTTTTGCAGTTTTGTGTTGGACATCTGAAATATGTAGAGGTGTCATAGGTCATAAGCCAGCATGGTGTGCCACGTGTATCTGTATAAGTGGCACCCTTTGTATCACTTTATCTATATGCAATTATGATACTAGCAACCACCCCTCATGCAGAAAAGGTGTGTGAATGATTGTCTTATTGGTATTTTTGCATTTGTGCAGTCTCCCCTTGCATAATATTGTGGCTTTTCAGTACACTAGTGTGAACTGGTACTTACCCAATGTGCAGTTTTTTATTATTCAGTTGCTCCCCTAGTGGATGGGTGTGTGAGCTACGGCTCTTTAGTTATATGCTCCTGTTATAACTTTCCCAAGTAGCATTGAGGCTTACATTGTCTCCTGAAAAGATAAAACAAAATAGCCAGCTCACCTTGTCCACAGCAATTTCTTGTCCTCCACTACCGTTCGTGCACAGATTCACGCCCCAAGAAGTCTTATTAGCATACAAGAGGATAGTCCAAAGTGATCGGCTCCAGTCCAAATGAATTCAAAATAGAGGAGTTTGTTTAGAAAATGCCAAAGAAAATCAGAGGGGCAATAAGGGTGACGTGTTTCGGACGGTATGTTGCCCTTAATTGTAGCTAATATCAAATAGATAGCTAACTTCTTATATAGTGAACTTAAAATCTGTTAGAGACACTTGTAAAAACACAATAAGAAGCACCTGTACAAATGCTCACCTGTGATCTTGAGTGTACAAAGGGGTTCTAGCGGAAGCGTCATGCATTTCAAACATCCTCGTCTCACCCCTATCTACCACCGGAGGTCGACAGAGGCAACGAAGAGTCGTGGAATGCACTCTGCGCTCCAAAAGACTCCTCCCCTTACATACACATCAGGACTAAGGAGGGGCGCGCTATTAGAATTTGGATCGCACCAATAGGTAAGTACGTGCACATCCAGGATTATAAGAGCGTTCACTTGCCCAATAAGACAGTAGCCATAAATACATAAACATAATTATAAATACTATAATGTGCCGACAAAATCTTATAATAAGTGGAATATGACATAATGCCTCGATTTTCTATACATTTTAAGGCAAATTAGAAGGTACTGTACTGTAACAGTACAGTTTGTATGTAGAGTCAGAGAGAATTGAATGTAAGTCGTACTTAATAACAGAACATTATCTCCCTACGATGGTTAAGACCGTTTGGAATAAAACTGTTCTTAAAGGGAATGTGTCATCAAAAAATGAGTCCTTGTTTAAGTCCCGTTTTCATGTTAAACATATTTTTTAGGTATTTCTGGTTGTTTTGTTTTTTTTTATTTTCATATCACTTTCAAATTTTTTTTATAATTCTTAAGTCTTGCAGTTTTCACTTTGGCCACTAGGCCTTATTTGCACTGCTTTAACAGCAGTCAGAGAGATGCTTTACAGTAGCTTCATGCACATAGGAGTCTTACAGGGGTTTTGCCATGAACTAATGTTGACGTGGGATCCTCCAAAATGGGTATTTAATCACTTTTCTAAATATATGTCATTAAAAAAAGTGAATTCTCTGAGAGCTACAGCCTGACTAAGATGCCCTTAGTTTCCTGACAGTTTACATTAGACATGACCAGGAGTTGACAGGAGCTGATCTGGCCATGCTTGCGTTGTTTTCACCTATCTGATGGCAGAGAACATGAACAAGCTTTGAAGGGACTGGGGAGAAAGATCCTGTGTCTTTTGTATAGAGAATCCACTGGTTGTAATGTAATTATCTGAGTAAACATGCAGACGCTCCCTGCTCAGCCCTCCTCTCCCCCTGCAGCAGTTCATGAACAAATGCCTGTTCAGAGCTTATCTTCTCTCCTGAGCAGATAAGACAGATAAACTTGTGCAAAATACAGTTATCCCCTGTGGATTAGCCAAATAATATGTTTGCTCAAGTACAGAGACTGAATAACAGGAACGTGCATGGGAGAGGGAGTGATGACATCACAGAGGAGGTACTTGTTTTTTTAAACACAGAAACACAACGCCCCTTTTTCAAGCCTCAAGAGGGGAGCATCAGACTGTTAGGTGAGGAACTCACTTCTTGGCAAAACCCCTTTAAGACTGCCTCAGTCCCATTGACTTCTATAGGAGAGTTTTCTAGTCATGCTCTGTGACATGGGAAGAAGTCACTGTGCAGGAAGGTGAAAGGATGAACTGTGACTATCTCCTCTTGTGACTGGTGGAGCCTGTGTTATCTATTCACACTGGTGTCTCCTTTCAGTTTGACCCTCTTTGTGCTGATAATGAGCAGACAACTGAGAATCTTTCTCTACAGAACAGGAAGTGTCAGACTATTACTAGGCCTAGTGGCCAAAGTGAAAACTGCAAGACTTAAGAATTATTAAAAAATATTGAAAGTGATATGGAAAATAAAAAAAAATGTAACTAAAAATTCTTTAAAAATGTGTTGAACATAAAAACGTGAGTTAAACAATAAGTCATTTTTGATTACATATTCCCTTTAAAGGCCATATGTATGAAACGCTTTTGGTCTAAAACTCACTTTTTTCTCCATAGAAACCTATGGGGAAAATAGTGAGTTTTAGACCAAAACCATTTCATACATGCCCTTAGTGTGCACATCCAGTATGCCTCTCTATCATGAAGTGTATATTTAAGATTGCCCCCTCGTATAGATTTAAAAACTCTTTCAATGCCTGTAACTTGTAGACCGGTAATATCCAGGTTATGGCAATCGATAAAATGTTGGGCTACATTGGATTTGAGATATTCTAAAAAGCGGACTTTTATTTTAACCAATTCACTTACAATGACGGAGGTAAAAAAGCAAGGAATGATGTAGATTACATGATGTGAATTACAGTTAATATGATGGCGTATGTTTTGGAGTTATCGGAAGCAGACAAGGAATCACAGGGCAGTACAAATTTACAAGACCTCCACGGATGGCTTCCACACCTGAAGAAGCCTCTATGTCGCAGCCAAGTAGCTCTCGCATGTTGGGTGCCAGAATGTTACCTATCGTTTTCATTTTCTGAAGATGATTCTGCAACTGTTTTTCAGAACCTCATCCAGTACCTCATCTTCTTTCAAATTTGGAAGATAATATAGAACTATGTTTCTAATGGCAGCAAAATGGTGGCTTTGATTTAGGACTAAGACAGGTTTTTTGTTTTGGGGACAGGAGATTTACGAGCAAATAGGTCTTCCCTAGGTGGTTTGTCTACCACAATTTTAGAATCTATCCAAAATGCCCTTAATTAAAGGGATTATCACTTATCAGTTCGGTGTTCCTTGTTTTCAGTTCAGTTCCAAAAATCCAGGGGGTTTCTCCCCTCCAGCTGGGTTTTCTAACTGAAGGGGAATTACACCATCCCCCTTCCACTGTAAACGCTCGTCCCTAGTCGTGTGTTTTTTTTGAGGTCAGGAGGGGATAGCATATCCACCCTCTCTGTCTGAGTCCCATATCAATGTCCCCTCCCTATGCAGTCTTATTTGTAAAGCTGTTTTGTTTACAACCAAGGCCTGCATTCAGTCTAGACAATCTTCTATGAACTCGGAGCACTGATTCTTTTTTCTCTCACAGCTGGAGATTTGTTACAGTTGAATCCAATCTTCTATGAACTCATCCAGAGCAGCACAGATCTTTCTCTCTTCTATGTTTGCATGCAGGTGCATTAGGCACTGAGCACAATTCTGCTGTCACCGTGCTTCTGTTGGCTTTGCAGAGTGAAATGTTGCTGGCCCCTTATTCTGAGTGAGAGAGGCAGGAATGCATGCTCCCGTGAATACGATCGGGGGCCAGACAGAATGAAATTAGTAGAGCCGTCAACCAATGAAATGAAATGAAAAATCCGACCGGCATTGGGGAACAGTGTTTACAGAAAACGAAGATAAGGCAGACAGCGAAAACAAGAAAGCTTTGCAAATGATGTCCAATTGCAAAGTTGCTTGTTTTCACTGTACCCTTATTCTGAAGACCATTTCATGTAATGATTCAACCCCGTTAAGTCTCTGACTAATTGTTCTTGTTTGAAATCTAATGGGGTACTACAATTTTTTTTGGCTCACGTGAGCTCGCCCAATGGAATAGCTTTCTTAGTGTGTTTCGAATGGAAACTTCTGAAGTGTAAGGTAGTGTTTCCAAAGGTGGGCTTATGAAAAGTTTTGGTGGAAATAATCTGGTCATAAGTATCCATTACGGACAAATCCAAAAAAGTGATAGTATTTTTGTTTGAGGTAGAAAAATTATTATTTAAATAGTCAATAAATGACTGTATGGCAGACACATTGCCCCTTCATATAAAAGGACGTCATCGATGTACCTGTCATAGCACTCAATACAATTCAGAAGTGGATTCATCAGAGAATAAATATCTTGGCATTCCCACCAAGAGACGGTCAAATTGGCAAGCGAAGGTGAATATTTGGCACCCAAAGAGATTCCCCTAATTTGGTGACATACAGAACCGTCAGACAAAAATAGCTGTGGTTCATTAATCTATTGTCCAGCTATTGAGCTGTGAGTATGGCCGTGTGTTTGTGTTTTTGAATAAATTATGTCCCATTTTTTTTATATCAAAGATATAGCCTCTGTGCCCCAATGCAAGATCTGTAACAGGTACTTCACTTGCCTTGCCATTTCTAATACTGGTATCTTTTTGTCGGACAGAGGGACATTTGGGTTAGCATGGGCATCAGGGCCTGGGTAAAAAGTAAGCTCCATATGGGTTTTCTGCTGGAACTTTGGTATTCTTCTTGAGTCTAAGCTTACCAGAGGATACTTTGGTCCAACTCTACAACAATTTTTTTTACCCCACATTATACATTTTATAATAAATTTTGTCAAATATTAGAAGCGCTAAACAGCTAACGAAAAATAATCTAATCTGATTTTTTACCTAGTGGCTTAAGTGTTAACCTGACTGCTTATTCTACATTGGATCACGAGATGGTTAGCATTATTGTCGTGCAGCACTGAATTTCTGGGTTTGATTCTAACCATGGACAACATCTGTATGGAGTTTCTATGTTTGTGTGGGTTTTTCTCCTACACTTTAAAAGCATACTAATGGGTTGTTCTGGCATTTAGATTGTGAGCCCCCAATAAGGTGGGGCACCAATATGGGTAAGGACAATAGATGTACTGTGCTGTAGAATATGTCAGTGCTATACAAAGAAATATATATATATATATATATATAAATATATATATATATATATATATATATATATATATATATATATATATTATATATATATTAAATATATATATATATATATCCAAACATACATACACATAGTGTATGGTCATCCTTTGAGTTCATGAGTCCTGATTTTCCTTTTTTTTTTAGGTGTGGATCCTGCATTTGTTCTGTTGATTCTCATACTCATCATAAGCTTTGTGGTTTTAGGAGTTTCGATTGCCTTTTATATACGGTAAGGAAATTCAATTGCTTTAATGTCTATGGGAGGATTTGTATCTACAGTGTCAATCGACTATGTTAAAGGGGTTTTACCACAAAGCCATTTCATGCCTGGTTTGTCCTGCTTCAGCTTTCAGTGTGTTCAAAAGCGGCCGTGTATAATTTGTTTGAACTGCATATCATGTGACCCAGCAGGATTGACATCACCATGCCTTCCCCCACAGTGTTCTCCCTCTAGTCAAACAAAGTTCTGCTTATGTAAAGAGATTTGAGTAGCTACAATGTAGCTGAGTGGCTAGTACTTCCTTCTTTCTTTCAGCATAGGTTTCCTAGGTTCAAATCCCTGCAGGAACCAAACAAGTTCATCTTTTTTTTTCTTTAGTATACATAGCTGATAGAGGTTTCTTTTTTTGTTATTTATCTGCACTGTCTGACTAATTATTAAGCAGTACAGCGTAGAATGACACCACCTGGGCTTGAACACTCGCTCAGCAGTGAGTGTGTGTGATTACTAAGGAGTACAGAGGACAGGAGTAGAATGACAGCACCTGGGGGTGAACACTTGCTCAGTAGTGAGTGTGTGTGATTACTAAGGCGTACAGAAGACAGGAGTAGAATGATAGCACCTGGGGGTTGAACACTTGCTTTGTAGTGAGTGTATGTGATTACTAAGGCGTACAGAGTAAAGGAGTAGAATGACAGCACCTGGGGTTAAACACTAGCTCAGATGTGAGTGTGTGATTACTAAGGACTATACATAACGGGAGTAGAATGATAGCATCTGGGGTTGAACACTCGCTCAGCTGTGAGTGTGTGTGATTACTAAGGAGTACAGAGGATGGGAGTAGAATGACAGCACCTGAGCTTGAAAACTCGCTCAGGAGTGAGTGTGTGTGATTACTAAGCAGGAAAGAGATTGACAGTAGCTGCCTGAGAGGAGAGGTGATGTCTGAGCATGTGTGGCCAGGACTGATACGCTCTAATCACTGGTCGTATCCCCTGGATATGAGCTGTACACGATGAGTCATTAGGGAGCAGCTAAAACAAAAATGGTGCAGAATATTTAATAATGGTGAATGGTGAAAATGTTTATTATTTAATCTGCAAGCTTCACACATCAATTTTACTTCGTGGTAAAACCCCTTTAAAGTAGTAACAAACATATTTAGTCAGAATTGATATTAAGTTATTCATTAATATGGTGGTGACCTTAGGGTGGTGAAGGATCATTCGCTATTTCAAATCTGAGGCTTTAAAGTCCCTTAATATCAGGTGATACCTTCTTTTCTGTACTTTATTGTCACACATTGATCAGTTATGCATTTTTTTATTATCTGGCAAACTCTATTGGGGAAAGGGAGGAAACTGCCCCATGTATTTTATTGTATCCTGACTAATAAAGGGAACAGCAAAGACCTTATTACTGTGTATAACCAGGATTGTACTTCGTTTAAGAGTTTGTATCCTGACTTCAGCTTCTGTCCATATTTCCCACTAAAGGGAATCTGTCGTCAATTTCTTTTTTCATTGATGAAATATTATGTGTTAATTGTTGCCGAAATGTTTAGTACATTTTTTTCCTTCCATTCAATTTGTGGTAAATATTGCATAATAATTTGCAATTTTTCCCACGTTTAGCCACCCCAAAAAAAAAAATCTTAGCTCAAGTACAAGCAGGTTGTAATACGGCTGCTGTTAATGTGGGCTGGTCTGGTGGTGACCTCATAAGCCACTCCCTCCTCCTGTCTGTGTGCAAAAGGAGGGGTAGGTGGATTGTAGACTGTAGCCACTGAATCGCCATTTTGTTGGTGACTGAGGAGACCATACAGAGCTGCTGTGTATCCATAGCTGTAAAAGGAATAACCATAGTGACATTGTGATTACATTCACTCTATATGGATATGTAAGAGGAATACCACAGTATATGTCTGCATCCCTGCTAGCAGGATCCACAGGTACAGGGCCAATGTCCACAGACCCTAAGAACCAATGTTCGTTTAGTTCACATGTGAACATTATGCTGCACAGACCCTTTATGTGTGAATACCTGCCGGCAATTATCCAGATACATATTGGGGGCAGCCGCTGTGCATCCATAGCCAAAAACTGAATAGTAATGGTAAAAAAAAGAAAAATAACCCATATGTGTCAGTTATTATTCAACTGTATTATATAACAGCTATCTTGGGTGCATATTATATATATAGATATATATATATATATATATACACACACACAAAGACGTCTCTTTATTATTATACACACACATGCACATATGTACACAGGTAGTTATATAGACAGATATCTCCTGTGTATGAATGTGCTGGTATGTGTGTATATATAGCTGTGTTTCTGTATTATTACAGGTTTTGCTTTTGGATTACATGGTTTGACGAATCTGATGTAGTTAAAAAGGGAAAAACTGTAAAAATAAATTAATATATATTTATTATGTACACAAAGACAGATACAGGGGTGTGAAGATATAAATAGAGTGCCTTGCGAAAGTATTCGGCCCCCTTGAACTTTTCAACCTTTTGCCACATTTCAGGCTTCAAACATAAAGATATAAAATTTAAATTTTTCCGTGAAGAATCAACAACAAATGGGACACAATTGTGAAGTGGAACAAAATTTATTGGATATTTTAAACTTTTGTAAAAAAACAAACAAACAAACTGAAAAGTGGGGCATGCAAAATTATTAAGCCCCTTTACTTTCAGTGCAGCAAACTCACTCCAGAAGTTCAGTGAGGATCTCTGAATGGTCCAATGTTGTCACAAATGACTGGTGATGATAAATATAATCCACCTGTGTGTATTCAAGTCTCCGTATAAATGCACCTGCTCTGTGATAGTCTCCGGGTTCTGTTTAAAGCGCAGAGAGCATCATGAAGACCAAGGAACACACCAGGCAGGTCCATGATACTGTTGTGGAGAAGTTTAAGGCCGGATTTGGATACAAAAAGATTTCCCAAACTTTAAACATCCCAAGGAGCATTGTGCAAGGGATCATATTGAAATGAAAGGAGTATCAGACCCCTACAAATCTACCATGACCCGGCCGTCCCTCTAATCTTTCATCTCAAACAAGGAGAAGACTGATCAGAGATGCAGCCAAGAGGCCCATGATCACTCTGGATGAACTGCAGAGATCTACAGCTGAGGTGGGAGAGTCTGTCCATACGACAACAATCAGTCGTGCACTGCACAAATTTGGCCTTTATGGAAGAGTGGCAAGAAGAAGCCTTTTCTCAAAGATATCCATAAAAAGCTTTGTTTAAAGTGTCCACCTGGGAGACACCAAACATGTGGAAGAAGGGGCTCTGCTCAGAGGAAACCAAAATCCAACTTTTTGGCCACAATGCAAAATGATATGTTTGGCATATAAGCAACACAGCTCATCTCCCTGAGCACACCATCCCCACTGTCACACATGGTGGGGGCAGCATCATGAAGACCAAGGAACACACCATCCTCACTGTCACACATGATGGGGCAGCATCATGAAGACCAAGGAACCCACCATCCCCACTGTCACACATGGTGGGGCCGCATCATGGTTTGGGCTTTCCTTCAGCAGGCACAGGGAAGATGGTTACACTTGATGGGAAGACGGATGGAGCCAAATCCAGGGCCATTCTGGAAGAAAACCTGTTGGAGTCTGCAAAAGACCTGAGACTGGGGCTGAGATTTATCTTCCAACAAGACAATGATCCCAAACAAAGCAAAATCTACAATGGAAGGTTCACAAATAACCGTCTTCAGGTGTTAGAATGACCGAGTCACATCCAGAGCTGAATCCAATCGAGAATCTGTGGAAAGAGCTGAAAACTGCTGCTCACAAACGCTCTCCCTCCTACCTCAAAGAGCTCCAGCTGCTCACAAATGCTTTCCATCCAACCTCACTGAGCTCCAGCTGCTCACAAACGCTCTCCATCCGACCTCACTGAGCTCCAGCTGTTCACAAACGATCTCCATCCAACCTCACTGAGCTCCGCTGTTCACAAACTCTCTCCATCCAACCTCACTGAGCTCCAGCTGTTCACAAACGCTCTCCATCCAACCTCACTGAGCTCCAGCTGCTCACAAACACTCTCCATCCAACCTCACTGAGCTCCAGCTGCTCACAAACGCTCTCCATCCAACCTCACTGAGCTCCAGCTGTTCACAAACGCTCTCCATCCAACCTCACTGAGCTAAGCTGTTCACAAACTCTCTCCATCCAACCTCACTGAGCTCCAACTGCTCACAAACGCTCTCCATCCAACCTCACTGAGCTAAGCTGTTCACAAACGCTCTCCATCTAACCTCACTGAGCTCCAGCTGTTCACAAACACTCTCCATCCAAACCTCACTGAGCTCCAGCTGTTCACAAACGCTCTCCATCCAACCTCACTGAGCTCCAGCTGTTCACAAACGCTCTCTATCCAACCTCACTGAGCTCCAGATGCTCACAAACGCTCTCCATCCAACCTCACTGAGCTCCAGCTGTTCACAAACGCTCTCCATCCAACCTCACTGCGCTCCAGCTGCTCACAAACGCTCTCCATCCAACCGCACTGAGCTAAGCTGTTCACAAACGCTCTCCATCCATCCTCACTGCGCTCCAGCTGCTCACAAACGCTCTCCATCCAACCTCACTGAGCTAAGCTGTTCACAAACGCTCTCCATCTAACCTCACTGAGCTCCAGCTGTTCACAAACACTCTCCATCCAACCTCATGGAGCTCCAGCTGCTCACAACCGCCTCCATCCAACCTCACTGAGATCCAGCTGTTCACAAATGCTCTCCATCCAACTTCACTGAGCTCCAGCTGTTCACAAACTCCTCAATCCAACCTCACTGAGCTCCAGATGCTCACAAACGCTCTCCATCCAACCTCACTGAGCTCCAGTTGTTCACAAACGCTCTCCATCCAACCTCCACTGCGCTCCAGCTGCTCACAAACGCTCTCCATCCAACCGCACTGAGCTAAGCTGTCACAAACGCTCTCCATCCATCCTCACTGCGCTCCAGCTGCTCACAAACGCTCTCCATCCAACCTCACTGAGCTAAGCTGTTCACAAACGCTCTCCATCCAACCTCACAGAGCTCCAGCTGTTCACAAACGCTCTCCATCCAACCTCACGGCGCTCCAGCTGCTCACAAACGCTCTCCATCCAACCTCACTGAGCTCCAGCTGCTCAAACGCTCTCCATCCAACCTCACTGAGCTCCAGCTGCTCACAAACGCCACCATCCAACCGCACAGAGCTCCAGCTGCTCACAAAAGCTCTCCATCAAACCACTCTGAGCTCCAGCTGTTCACAAACGCTCTCCATCCAACCTCACTGAGCTCCAGCTGTTCTCTCCATCCAACCTCACTGAGCTCCAGCTGCTCACAAACGCTCTCCATCCAACCTCACTGAGCTCCAGCTGTTCACAAACGCTCTCCATCCAACCTCACTGAGCTCCAGCTGCTCACAGACGCTCTCCATCCAACCTCACTGAGCTCCAGCTGTGCGCCAAGGAAGAATGGGCAAGAATTTCAGTCTCTCGATGGGCAAAACTGATAGAGACATACCCCAAGCGACTGCAGCTGTAATCGCAGCAAAAGGGGGCGCTACAAAGTATTCACTTAAGGGGGCCAGATAATTTTGAACGCCTCACTTTTCAGTTTTTAATTTTTTACAAAATATCCAATAGGTTTCGTTCCACTTCACAATTGTGTAACACTTGTTGATTCTTCACAAAAAAAAAAAAAAATTATTTTTCTTTGAAGCCTGAAATGATGCAAAAGGTTGAAAAGTTCAAGGGGGCCGAATATTTTCGCAAGGCACTGTATATATATACAGGCAGTCCCCGACTTACATCGTTCCGACTTACATACGTCCCCTAGTTACAAACAGGGACTTATGGGGAGTGGCTAACATTCAACACTGAGTCACGTCCCATGATAACCAAGTGCCAGCATGTCACAGCTGCACATGAGATACAGAACGTTAGGTGAAATCTTCTTAACTGGGGCACAGACAGCAAAACAAATGTAAAAACCCTTCCCTGCACTATCCAAAACAAAAAAAAAACGTTTATGCTGGAATTACATTTAATAAATATAACTGTTCCGACTTACATACAATACAAACCTACAGTCCCTATCCCGTATGTAACCCGAGGACTGTCTGCATATGTATATATATATATATATATATACGTGTGTGTGTGTATGCACATAACATATGTCTTACCTATATGTATAACATATTTACACATACTTAAATATACATAAACACACACACATATATATCCATACACATATATACATACAGAGGCATAAATACATGCACATATATACAAAAGGCCATACACATAAGCCCATGTACACACACTCGTACACAAAATTCCTTACATATGTATACTCACAAGCCCGTGTGCACACACACACAAATTTAGCCCTTACTCCGCAGGCTGCCTGGTTGCTGACACGTTCCTTCTGGGGGTGTGACTGTCTGCGAAGCTTCCACCCAACCTCTGCTGTTTCTCTATCAAGCTTTGCTGGAGCACAGAGCAGCTGAGGAGACGTTCAATAGCCGCTTCTCAGCCCTGATAGGATCCCTCGGGGCTCCACGGTCATGGCTGCCTGCTCCCTATAGCTGGGACCTCTAGACGCTAGAGCAATGCAGAGTTCACAGCTGGGAGGGATCTAGTTGAAGAGATTAGGATGGGAAATGACTGTACGTGATTTACTGCAGCGTCCTCTGTGTGGTGCAGTCACACAGTACACAGCTGCTTCCAGAGATGGCCGTCCTCTATGTGGTGCAGTCACACAGTACACAGCTGCTTCCAGAGACGTCCGTCCTCTGTGTGGTGCAGTCACACAGTACAGAGCTGCTTCCAGAGTTGGGCGTCCTCTGTGTGGTGCAGTCACACAGTACACAGCTGCTTCCAGAGATGGCCGTCCTCTGTGTGGTGCAGTCACACAGTACACACAGCTGCTTCCAGAGACGCCGTCCTCTGTGTGGTGCAGTCACACAGTACACAGCTGCTTCCAGAGACGTCCGTCCTCTGTGTGGTGCAGTCACACAGTACAGAGCTGCTTCCAGAGATGGCCGTCCGCTGTGTGGTGCAGTCACACAGTGCAGAGCTGCTTCCAGAGCTGGCTGTCCTCTGTGTGGAGCAGTCACACAGTACACAGCTGCTTCCAGAGACGGCTGTCCTCTGTGTGGTGCAGTCACACATGCAAGCTGCTTCCAGAGTATGGCCTCCTCTGTGTGGTGCAGTCACACAGTGCAGAGCTGCTTCCAGAGATGGCCGTCCTCTGTGTGGTGCAGTCACACAGTACAGAGGTGCTTCCAGAGATGGCCGTCCTCTGTGTGGTGCAGTCACACAGTGCACAGCTGCTTCCAGAGATGGCCGTCCTCAGTTTGCTCCAGTCACACAGTACAGAGCTGCTTCCAGAGATGGCCGTCCTCTGTGTGGTGCAGTCACACAGTACAGAGCTGCTTCCAGAGATGGCCGTCCTCTGTGTGGTGCAGTCACACAGTACACAGCTGCGTCCAGAGGCGTCCGTCCTCGGTGTGGTGCAGTCACACGTACACAGCTGCTTCCAGAATGGCGTTCCTCTGTGTGGTGCAGTCACACAGTACAGAGCTGCTTCCAGATTCGGCCGTCCTCTGTGTGGTGCAGTCACACAGTACAGAGTTGCTTCCAGAGATGGCCGTCCTCTGTGTGGTGCAGTCACACAGTACAGAGCTGCTGCAAGAGATGGCCGTCCTCTGTTTGGTGCAGTCACACAGTACAGAGCTGCTTCCAGAGTTGGCCGTCCTCTGTGTGGTGCAGTCACACAGTACACAGCTGCTTCCAGAGACGGCCGTCCTCTGTGTGGTGCAGTCACACAGTACAGAGCTGCTTCCAGAGATGGCCGTCCTCTGTGTGGTGCAGTCACACAGTGCAGAGCTGCTTCCAGAGATGGCCGTCCTCTGTGTGGTGCAGTCACACAGTACAGAGTTGCTTCCAGAGACGGCCATCCCCTCTGTGTGGTGCAGTCACACAGTACACAGCTGCTTCCAGAGTCGTCCGTCCTCGGTGTGGTGCAGTCACACAGTACACAGCTGCTTCCAGAGATGGCCGTCCTCTGTGTGGTGCAGTCACACAGTACAGAGTTGCTTCCAGAGCTGGCCGTCCTCCGTGTGGTGCAGTCTCACAGGAGACAGGTGCTTCCAGAGATGGCCGTCCTCTGTGTGGTGCAGTCACACTGTACAGAGCTGCTTCCAGAGATGGCCGTCCTCTGTGTGCTGCAGTCACACAGTACAGAGCTGCTTCCAGAGACGGCCGTCCTCTGTGTGGTGCAGTCACACAGTACACAGCTGCTTCCAGAGACGGCCGTCCTCTGTGTGGTGCAGTCACACAGTACAGAGTTGCTTCCAGAGATGGCCGTCCTCTGTGTGGTGCAGTCACACAGTACACAGCTGCTCCCAGTGACGGCCGTCCTCTGTGTGGTGCAGTCACACAGTACAGAGCTGCTTCCAGAGAAGGCCGTCCTCTGTGTGTGCAGTCACACAGTACAGAGCTGCTCCGAGAATGCCGTCCTCTGTTGTGGTGCAGTCACACAGTACAAAGCTGCTTCCCAGTGACGGCCGTCCTCTGTGTGGTGCAGTCACACAGTACAGAGCTGCTTCCAGAGACGGCGTCCTCTGTGTGGTGCAGTCACACACTACACAGCTGCTTCCAGAGATGGCCGTCCTCTATTGTGCAGTCACACAGTACAGAGCTGCTTCCAGAGATGGCCGTCCTCTGTGTGGTGCAGTCACACAGTACAGAGCTGCTTCCAGAGATGGCCGTCCTCCTGTGTGGTGCAGTCACACATACACAGCTGCTTCAGAGATGGCCGTCCTCTGTGTGGGCAAGTCACACAGTACAGAGCTGCATCCAGAGAATGCCGTCCTCTGTGTGGTGCAGTCACACAGTACAAGCTGCTTCCAGAGATGGCCGTCCTCTGGTGGTCGCATCCACTGTACCAGCTGCTTCAGACGGCCGTCCTCTGTGTGGTTGGCGTCACACAGTACAGAGCTGCTTCAGAGATAGCCGTCTCTGTATGGTGCAGTCACACAGTACAGAGCTGCTTCCAGAGACGGCCGTCCTCGGTGTGGTGCAGTCACACAGTACACAGCTGCTTCCAGAGACGTCCGTCCGGTCCTCTGTATGGTGCAGTCACACAGCGCAGAGCTGCTTCCAGAGACGGCCATCCTCTGTGTGGTGCAGTCACACAGTACACAGCTGCTTCCAGAGACGTCCGTCCTCGGTGTGGTGCAGTCACACAGTACACAGCTGCTTCCAGAGACGTCCGTCCGGTCATCTGTGGGGTGCAGTCAAACAGTACACAGAGGCTTCCAGAGACGGCCATCCTCTGTGTGGTGCAGTCACACAGTACACAGCTGCTTCCAGAGATGGCCGTCCTCTGTGTGGTGCAGTCACACAGTACACAGCTGCTTCCAGAGATGGCCGTCCTCTGTGTGGTGCAGTCACACAGTACACAGCTGCTTCCAGAGATGGCCGTCCTCTGTGTGGTGCAATAAAATAATCCCGCCACATATCAGGGAATCCATATATTAGCGCTATGTAACAGGAAACCACCAACTACTCGTTCCTTACAAGATGGAACAATGGGGGAAATGTATGAAAACTGTCTAGCTCTAAGACTGTCTTTGTGGCCCATGGTAACCAATCAGAGCCCAAAGCAACCGATCAGAGCTCATAGCAACCGATCAGAGCTCATAGCGACCAATCAGAGTGCAGCTTTAATTTTTGCAGAGCAGTATATGAAATGAAAGCTGAGCTCTGATTGGTTGCTATGGGCTCTGATTGGTTGCTATGGGCAACAGAGACAGTCTTAGACCTTAGAAGTTTTCATACATGAGGCCCTATGGTCTTGTACCTTAAGTGGGCCCCCTCAACCTCTGGGCACCATGGCTGCTCTTATTCTAGATGTGGTACTGCATTACATAGTCCCCTATTAATTTGCATTATACAATACTACAGTTCCCTCTTCCAGCTGCAGTGTGTATTGCTGCCTGCACATTTATCCAGCAAAACATTGAATCACTTAGGGCCTTATGTGTAATAACTGTCTAGCAATATGACTGTCCTTGTTGCCCATAGCGACCAATCAGAGCTTAGAGCAACCAATGAGAGCTCAAAGCAATCAATCCAAGCTCATAGCAACCAATCAAAGCTCATAGCAACCAATCAGAGCTCACCTTTCATTTCATATAGTGCTCTGCAAGAATGAAAGCTGCGCTCTGATTGGTCACTATGATCTCTGATTGGTTGCTATGGGCTCTTATTGGTTGCTGTGGGCTCTGATTGGTTGCAATTGGCTCTGATTGGTTGTAATTGGCTCTGATTGGTGGCTATGTGCTCTGATTGGTTACTGTGGACTCTGATTGGTTGCTATGGGCTCTGATTCATGGCTATTGGTTCTGATTCATGGCTATTGGCTCTGATTGGTTACTATGGGTTCTGATTGGTTGCTATGGGCTCTGATTGGTGGCCATGAGCTCTGATTGGTTGCTATGGGCTCTGATTGGTTGCTATGGGCTCTGATTGGTTACTGTGGACTCTGATTGGTTGCTATGGGCTCTGATTCACGGCTATTGGTTCTGATTCGTGGCTATTGGCTGTGATTGGTTACTATGGGTTCTGATTGGTTGCCATGGGCTCTGATTGGTGGCTATGTGCTCTGATTGGTTACTTGGGCTCTGATTGGTTGCTTTGGGCTCTGATTCATGGCTCTATTATGGCTTTCTGATGTCTATGGCTATTGACTCTGATTGGTGGCTATGAGCTCTGTTTGGTTGCTATGGGTTCTGATTGGTTGCTATGGGCAACAAAGACAGTCTTACTGCTGGACAGTTTCCATACATAAGGCCCCAAGCTTTCAGCTGATTGTCAGGAGCAAGTAACACCTGTAAAACGGTTATTGTGTGAAGATCACCCTGTATGTTTGGGGATACATAGATCTTCCACATCTTAATACTGTCTAATATCATAATTGGGATAATCTGAAGACATTTCAGTAGCTTCACCTTCCAGCACTGGGGCAGTGACCGAGTCATCTCTACGAGTGACCAACAACCTTGTGTATCCCTTATTATTATTTATTTTAGAGCGCCCTTAATTCCAGGGCGCTGTACATTTTGGGCGGATAATCCAAAAATGTTGTGTTTTTTTGTTTGTTTTTTTCCCACGCAGGAGGAAAATTCAGCACGCCAACCTCATGAAGGGGCCTAATAAAATTCTTCTCACCATGGACGACTTAGTTTTTATCCACACCCAGAGCAAAAAGGTAAAGAATGAGCGCGCAGTGGAAAGAGGGTACGAAGAGGGGAGCAAAACCTTAATCCAGACCTTTTGTTTCTTCACAGCGAGTGGGTGACGAAAGCCGGACCAGTCTACTAGGAAAAAGTGTCAGTGAAATTAGGACTCCGCGTCATTCTATATCTGGGAAAAGTATAGGAGCCGCTACTCCCTATACAACAAACGTGGCCGTCTACGAGGTAAGCATCAGCCACCATAGTGGGGCCTACAGTGACCGTCCTCCAACTGAATAAAGTCAGCGCTCGAGTTCGATCATCGGGTTTCTTATGTAACTAGATAGTGTTTGTATTTTATAAAGCCCTGATAGCAATCGGTTCGCTTTTGTCAATGAGATACTTGTCTTTTATGTTGCTTTTGATATCACTGGGGAACGACCGCCCACAGACTATAGAGAGCGGGTGGTGTAGATCGTCTTTCTGCAGTGACGTCTAGAGATGTTGCTACAGAAAGAGGAACAGAGCTGTAGATAGCAGATCCATTCTTTGAGAAGTCTCTGTAAGTGCTGGGGAGCGGAGGAAACTTCCAATCCCCGGAGCTCAACCCCTTGCTTCCTGCAGTCCGTGAGCGCGGCATAATCAAAGGTAATTTCCCTGTTCCATCAGGTGATCAGGACTCCCGGTGACCCAGTGGAGCCCAGGGAATGTTTGCAAAGTCAGCCCTGGGGACCTAGATAGCCCCAGGCTGTCTGTATAACAAGGTGCAGCCCAGGGCCCTGTGTGCCCCCTACTGCTGCCTTTTCGTTGACAAAAGATTGAAATTATTACATATAAAAATATCTAATACATTCTTAGTGTATACAAAATGAAAATAGTTATCCCTTAATGGGATTTAAAAAAATTAAAAAAAAAAAAAAAAATGTGAAAAAAATAAAATAAATAAAGTGTAGAAAAGTAAAATAAATAAAAAAAAAAATTTTTTAAAAAAAAATATTATTTTCATACATTCAAAAAAAAAAAATACCTACACAATTAGGTTCTTCACGCCGTAACAACCTTAGAATTTCTATAATGGGTTATTTAGCTGAAATGTAATGGTGTAAAAAATAAACTAAAAAACAAAAAAAAATAATATTTTTTTTAAATTCGCAGTAATTTAAATTTTTTAAATTAAAAATCCCCCCAAAATGCAACTTCTCCCACAAAAACACCTCCCATACAACGGGTACTTAAAAATAAAAAAAGAAATGCAGGGGGGCAAAAAAATAAAAAAGTTTGCCGCCCATTAAAGGGGGTTTTTACTACATTTATTCACTCACCTCGTCCTTTTTCTTGGTTCATTTTGATTCAGGGCGTTTTTACTGGGTTCTCTAGGCGCAGAGAAGCCAGGTCTGTAGCACGAACCAATCCTGCGCCTATCAGGGAAAATCAAACAGGGCGTAGCTATAGTGACCTGAGGAGCTGAGCAGCCCATAAAAGGGAGATAAATTTGGTTTGGAGGACACTTTAATGGGCACATATTGCAAAGTGACTTTTTTTTGCAAGATCTTAAAATAAAAAAAGCGATCCCTGTATGAGACACCCTTTTTAAGGGTTTTTTGGCAGGGGCTTAAAGGGGTTAAAAGTTGGAACCATTTTTTAGTATTTTGGGCTCGATTTGAAAAATTTTGCCCGTTTTCCCCTATCGCTCTGTTTTGGAGATCAGCATTGCCCCCCTTACCAAATTCCTGCGAAAATAGTGGGCGCTCAAAACTGGAAAATTCATGTGGAACAGAAAAGAGATAAATTTTAGAACATTTAAGGAACACCTGCAAGCAAAAACCACAATGTGCCGAGCAAGCTTAAGTCTATTCATCTGCAGGACATCATTTTAGACAAATTATCCACAAGAACAATGTAGAATCATTTTCACACTCAAAACTGAGCTCGGAAAAAAATGGGGAGTTGTCGGACCTCAGGCTCCCAAAACCCAGAATAAGGTCAAAATTTGTAGGCACCAAATTTTTTTTCCTGTTCCCCAGTGTATTCTGAAAATTATTCACCAATCCTTCAAATTATGTGTTGAGTTTTTTTTTTATCCTATTTTCGACCATAGAATCCTTTTTGACAAATAACTCTCTTTTTATTTAAAGGGGTAGTCCCGTGGTGACAAATCTTCGCCGGCCGCTCGTTGCTAAGTGCGGTCCGACCCCCATTTTAAAAGGGAAACGGGGCTACACCGTTCCCTCATTCACTTCTATGGGGGTTCCGAAAATTTGGATTTTGTCACTGGGTATATCGGGAAATTCCCAAAGAAATGAATGCGGAGGATGGTGCTAAAAAGCTAGTGTGTGCACTTGGCATACTCAGAAGCCAAAAATTAAAGAGGAGGGCGACGCTAGTATAGCGAGGTTGTGGCTTGGCTGTACTCGGGGCTTCCCTTGAAATTAATGAGGAGGCGGGCTAGACAGCTATGTGTGAGCTTGGGGTATATGGGGAAATTCTAGAAATTATGAGGTGGATACTAAATAACTGGTGTGGCCTTGGGTTACTTGGAAAATTCCATAAAATTAGTGAGGGGGGCCCCTATATAGCTGAGTAATTTCACTTGGTATACTCGGGAAATTCCCTAGAATTGAATGGGGAGGATGGTGGTATAAGCTGATTGTGGCCCCTTTGGCTATACTCAGAAGTCCAAGAAATTTAAAGGAGGATGACGCTAGTATAGCCAGTGTGTCGCTTGGCTGTACTCGAACTTCTGCTGAAGAAAGGGCACCTATATAGCCGAGTGTTGTGGGTGGTTTTTCTTGGCCTCAAGAAATGAATGAGGAGGGTGGGCTAGTATAGCAGAGTGGGCCTTGGTATACCGAAAGTCCAAAGAAAAGAATAGGAGGATGCCCCCGTTACAGTAGTGCACTTGCTATACTCGGAATTTCATAGAAATTAAGGGGAGGGACAGCCGCTAGTAAGCCGGGGTGTGGCTTGGGGACCTGGGGCTTCCATAGAAATTAAAAGAGGGCGGCGCTAGTATAGCAAGTTGTGGGGTTGGCTATACTCGGAACTTCCCTAGAAAAATGGGAGGCAGCGCTATATAGCAAAGTTGTGCGTTGGGATACCTGAACTTTCCCTTTAAATGAAGAGAGGACGGCGCATTATAGAAAGAGTGTGGTGCGCTTGGCTGTATTCGGAACTTCCATAGAAAAGAATGGGGAGGATGGTGCTAGTATAGCTGAGTGTGTGCACTTGGCTATACTCAGAATGTCCATAGAAATTAATAAGGAGGATGATGCTGGGTTTTATAGCCCGTGTGTGCGCGCTTAGTACATCGGTGAAATCATAGAATGAATGAAGGAGGGATACAGCGCTTGTATAGCCGAAGTAGGTGCGCGTTGGCTCTACTTGGAACCTCCATAGAAATTAATGAGGAGGACAGCGCTAGTATAGCCGAGTGTGTGCGGTTGGCTATACTTGGAACCTCCATAGAAATGAATGAGGAGGATGGTGCTAGTATAGCAGAGTGTGTGCGCTTGGCTATACTCGGAACTTCCATAGAAATGAATGGGGAGGATGGTGCTAGTATAGCTGAGTGTGTGCACTTGGCTATACTCAGAATGTCCATAGAAATTAATGAGGAGGACGGCGCTAGTATAGCAGAGTGTGTGCGCTTGGCTATACTCGGAACTTTCATAGAAATTAATGAGGAGGACGGTGCTAGTATAGCAGAGTGTGTGCGCTTGGCTGTACCTGGAACTTCCATAGAAATGAATGAGGAGGACGGCATTAGTATAGCAGAGTGTGTGCGCTTGGCTGTATTCGGAACTTCCATGGAAATGAATGAGGAGGACGGCGCTAGCGCCTCCCTTCTAATTCACATGCAGGGCCGGACCACACAAAGCAACAAGTGACCGACGAAGAGGCTATTCCCCGGTTGACTGATTTGAAAATAAAAATCTGCGAGCCCTATGGCTGCTCCTCAGTAGCAGAAGAACCTGTTAGCTGTCTTTTCTATGACTAAATGGTTTGATCTTTAAATGAATTGTCCAGGGAGCAAAAATGAAATATCTTGAATAACATGTCAGAGTCTTCATCTTCCTGTGATGTTTCTGTGTTAACTTGTGCCCAGGGGCATAACTAGTATTCCTAGGGCCCCATAGCAAAATGAGACAAGGCCCCAGCACCTAATGATGGGAAACTCAAGCAGCAGTATAAATAGTAGTAATTCAAGCTATAGATATAGTATTATATATATGAGAGACCACATAGTAGTGCTAAGTAGCAGAAAACCCCCATTATCTACCAAAGGGTACAATGCTCTTACACCACTTATAGTTCTACTCCCAAGTCATGGCTCATAGGCACCTGCTAGATGCACCTTATAGTTCCGCCCATGTTTGTGGCTTTCCTGTGTGTATGTAGCCTCCCTTCTCTGAGGCCGAGCAGCAGCTCCTCCTGTTTGAAAGCCATTTCACTTTGTCCTGTAAATTTACTCGACTCAGGATCCGATACTTGACTTTTTCTTTCTTTCTCCTCTCCAACCTGTCTTAGTGCATGCGCCCAGCTTCCTACCTCATGTTAGGCAGGACAAAAGGTTGTGACTTCAGATGCTGTCCCGAAAAAAAATGACCTCTTTGGTCATCAGATCTCCTGGACTTGACACAGAGCGGTTTGCTGTGGGTCACAACACAGAGAACTACCGAACTTCCTATCATCAAACAGCTGATGTAGAACTTCTTTTTCCACTGGACGACCCCTCTAATCAAACTCTGTGCCATCCAAGGGTTCCAGAACTCCTTGTGGTGCCCATATGGGTGCATTTTGTGGACACATCCTTCCTTCAGGATGTCAGATCTTATGTCCAAATGTTCTTTAGATGTTTCGTGTTGGATGAGTTCTATATGTATGGTGGCTAATACTCTCGTAACAAACTTTGTCTTTTACCAGGGTGACTGGGTATGGCTGAAAAGATTTCCTGGTGAGAAGCATGGAGATCTCAGGCCGGCGACAAGGAATGTATTCTGCACGGTAAATAAGGTGTCTTGTATCTTCTAAGGTCAATGATTTTAGAAAGCATGTTTTGTAATATTTTGTATTTTCATAGAAAGCAATCACCCATAACATTAAAACCACCTGCCTAATATTGCATAGGTTCTCCTTTGTGCATCCAAAACTGCTTTGACCCATTGAGATATGGACTCCACAAGGTGTCCTTCAGAAACTTTCATTCGGGTATGTCGTGAGGTGTGGCCTCCACCAGTTGGACTTTTTTTAAAGACATTCCATAGATCCCTAATTGGATTAACCTCTTAATGACTGCCCACTGTCTTTTTGGGA